>JAHWFO010012769.1:498505-509937 GCA_023313115.1 Rhysida immarginata
TCATCCGCATAAAAATACAGATTACAATTATCGGGTTTTGGGAAATCATGTACAAAGTAATTAAATAGCATAGGCCCGAGGACAGAACCCTGAGGGACACCGGCCTTTACAACACGGGGTGTGGAAAGATTTTCTCCAACCTTGGCTTGATAAGATCTGCCGTCAAGAAAGGATTTCACCATCAAGATCAAATCAGCAGGGAACCCGTCTCTGATCATTTTGTAGACAAGGCCCTCAAGCCACACTTGGTCGAAAGCTTTACTGACATCGAGAATTACCACCCCACAGTACCTGGATAGGTTCAGGGGGGTGCTCAGGTCTTCAACGAGCCTCCATATCTGCATCGGACAAGAGTGGGCAGCACGAAATCCAAACTGCTCTTCCCGTAAAAGGTCATTTGCTAGACAGTGATCTTGGAATCTGACAAGGATCGTTCTCTCCAACACCTTGGACATCGAGGGTAGCAAGCTAATAGGTCGGTAGCTCGCGGGAATTGCAGGATTTTGTCCCTGCTTTGGGATACTCAACACAATAGATTTCTTCCAAGCCACAGGGAAGTACGAAAATTTCCAGCAGTCGCTAATGATATTGGTGGAAATTCAATAAAGTTGTTTGGGAGATTCATAAGGGCGTTATTACTCACCTTGTCTTTTCCTGGAGCCTTCTTCTTTTTCAGTTTATTTATGATGTTGGCGATCTCACCAGCCTCGATGTTGTACTTCGTAAAATGCTTCGGGACTTCATCAAAGTTGTAAATACCTTCTTCCACACGCCGAGACATGATTTGGCTCTCGGGCTTATCGTTGGTAGGAGTAACAAACTGCATTTCCAGTGAATCTGCAATGACTTGGGCCTTGTCCTGATCAGTTTGCACATAGTTACCTTGTGGTGTACGGAGTGGAGGAAGCATAACATTCTTCTTCTTCTGTAAAGCTCTAACCATGCTCCAAATGGAATTGTCGCGAGCCGACAAGCTTTTGAGTTTTTCATTCCATCTAGCGTCGCGAAGCTCTTTTATGTCCTCTTGAACTCTTCGCACTAACCTGTTGTACTTGGTTTTGAGCCAAGGTTCACGATAGCGTTGCCAAAGTCTACGGGTCCTGTTTCTTTCAGCAATTAGGCGTTGGATTCCAGGGGAGAGTTGGATTCGATGAGAAGGTTTATTCTCTGATGGATACTTACTGACTTCTATGGCACTGTTAATACATCTGGTGATGTCATCAACAAGTTGATCGATGTCCTCTGTACAGTAAGCAACGTCGGGATGGTAGCCATAGTCCTTAAGAATATCTTTGTAGAGCTTCCAGTCTTGATGATGTACGAGTTCCTCTCGGAAATTTATGTCAACATTGTCAAAGTACAACGCCACAGGCTTGTGGTCAGAAGAAAGGTCATCAATCGTGAAGACATTGTACGGTTTGAAGAAACCCTTCAAGAGCGAGATGTCCAAAACGTCACTACTAGGGGAGTGGTCGCAGTAGTAGGTGTCCTCCACAGGTCCAGCAGCGATGATATCATCTCTACCTTGTATGTATCTATAGAGAATCATGCCGTTGTAATTCTGCGTTCTGGAGTTCCAGCTTGGATGTTTGGCATTTAGGTCACCAGCCAGGACGACTGGAGTGTCACCACTGAAGAGTTCATCAAGCTCGCAAATGTCAAGATAATGTTTAGGTGAATTGTAGAGCGCTACGAACTTCACTTCACCACAGGAGACGTCATTCATAATGATGGAGGCTGATTCCATACCTGCATAAGACTTGGATACTAATTCTTGGTGTTGAATTCCCCTCTTAATGATGATCGCAGCGCCCCCAGACGCACATCTTGCAGCATTTGAAGCCATTCGATCCTTACGGTACACACAGTAGCCAGGTAGCTTGAAGTCTTGGCTTGGTTTGAGGTGAGTTTCACAGAGGAAAGCCACGTCAATTTCGTGGTTTATCAGAAAGTTGTGAAACTCGATACGCTTTCGGGGAATGCCCCTAGCGTTCCATATCACACACCGAAGTTCACCTTTGTTGATTACAGTATAACGTTGTGCAGCCATACTAAAATTAGTTGGTCGTAAGGAGCCCACTCAACTGTGGGTAACTTTTGCCTAGATTAGAAAACAGATTAAAGATACGTCCTAATTGCTTATACATACCTGGTAGGTCGTTGATGTTGAGGCCTTTATCTTCCGGCGTAGACAGCGGCAGCATAGGATTTGCCTGCTGTCACTTTAGAACTAGACATCCTTTGAACCTCGGGGTACTTTGGACATTTCGTGTAGCTTGATGTGTGCTATCCACCACATTTGATGCACTTTGGGGGGTCTTGTCCTTTGATCTTGGGGCAATCTCTTGACTGGTGCCCCTCAGCACATTTATTACAACGAGGATCTTCCGTGCAGCCCATGGATACGTGTCCGAAGGGCAAGCAGTTGTAACACTGTAGTGGCTTCTTGTTCCCTCGAAAGGCCTCCACTGAAACTGCCAGCGGCCCAATACGTGTTACGTTTTTCAATGATTGGTTGTGTTCGGTGTTCGGGAGTAGAACCAAAACCATTGGCATATCAATGGATCCTTTGGCTTTCCTCAATCGAATAACTTTTTCCGGGAAGTAGTTGGTTCTTTTTAGGTCTTCTTGGAAGTCATCGAGGTCATACGTAACATCCACATTACGAATTACGTATTTCAAGACCTTCTCCGACTTTAGTTGATGATGCTGAATGTTTAAAATATTATCAGATTTAATGCCAGAGACTAACCTGTTGTGTGTTTCTTCATCTTCACATTTAACCTTGATGGTTTCAGCTCTGCCCGTATGAACGGCGATCTTTTCGACTGGAACATGCTTCTCGAGCTCAGTTAAAATCGTCTTAAACGGGACGCCATGAGTCCGCACGATTATTGGGGGTACATACCTCTTCGTGATCCTATGGTCTTTATTAGCCGAGCGACCTTGTACATTCTTCGGATTCCTCATTCTAGTCGCGCTGACGACTTCTTCATTTATGCTGGAGACGGTCTTTAGGTTATCGATCCTCGTGCCTTTTCTGAATTTTTTATTAGTGACACCAATCCAGGGACTGTCGTCCACTTCTTCATCAGTTCCGTCAGAGTGACTTCTCTTACAGCCACCGTTTGTCGAACAGTCACTATTTTCTATTATATCCATAGACTCCATACTATTAGAAGAGGAAAAAGGTTTTAAGACATTACTTACCTTGCTGCTATCAACTGGATTATCTTCCGTGGAGTTACTTGCCTTCGGAGTCCCGGAGCATTTCCCAAAGGCTTCCTTAAGTTCGCTTATCTTGTCAATAACATCTCTACGAGAGTCCTTAATTTCCTTATTGATACCTTCGAACTTCTCCTCAAAACGTTTGTGTAGAGATTCGACTTTTTCCTCCAATGCACTATACTTAGCGTTTATTTCATCCCGGAGGGCTTCTAACATTTCGTTGAACACTAGGTCAAAAGCAGCAAACCTAGCATCCAAGCAGGCATCCCGGTAGGCCTTTTCGCAGGACACAGTTTTACCATCCGCCACTAGCAAATGCTCTTTAGCCGACTTCAGCTTGGTTAATTTAGACGAAGCCATCATATATAAATGTATAGAACCAGGGGGGGGGGAGTAACCTCGTAGCTAGGTGTGTGCTAAAGAGGCATGCAGCAAGAGGCATGCAAGCCTTTATATACAGAACAGCGGTACAAATTATGCAAACACATGAACCAATAGGATACAAAAGAATTAAAGAGGAAATAATTGCCAATAGGATAAATATAATAAGCATAGAATCTGTAAAGGATTATCGACCCGCAATTTTGCAGTACGATTCAAAGAACACATTGACTCGTATAGAAAACGAGATCGTATTTCCCAATATGCAAACCACCTCGAAGATTCCGGACACGCTTTAAAGACACAAGAAGATGTTATGTCTGTCTTACATATCTGCAATAGACCAGAAGAAACTGCTACCCTCGAAGCGATCGAAATATTCGAGACCAAGAAGTCCTCCCCCACCTGCTTCTCAACTGTCAAACAGACTTTAATGTGTATGCAATACTTAACTCTTTATCTGATCTATTATGATTCCTTTTTCTCGGTTTCTTTATTATGGTTTAAGTTTTCTTTTGCGTTTTGTTATTTCTTGCCTGTTTATTCTATTTTCTGTAAATCCTCTTGTCCTCAGACAACCGGATAAGTTCTCTTTTCGGTCCGCGTAAACGCGCACCATCCCTTTGTATAGTTTCTTTTTGTATAATTTATAAAATTAGCGTTTACACTCTTTTTATTCAATTGGCCATTATAATTTAAAATCTGCGCTTATTCTATTTATCCTATTGGCAATTATTTCCTCTTTAATTCTTTTGTATCCTATTGGTTCATGTATTTACATAATTTGTACCTCTGTTCTATATATAAAGGCTTGCATGCCTCTTGCTGTATATATCCTTGACAAAGCCGGGAATAAATGGCAAAACTAGTTGGAACTCCTGATGTCCCTTTGTTATATTGTAAGGCCACCACCTGTTTAAATGTTCTTTAGTCCAAGTCAAAAATTTTATAGTTCAGTCCGAGTTTAAATAATGTCTTATTCGGTGACACAGCAAAGAATCAACACTAATTAAGGCACCAAAATAAATAATCAAGTCCAATTCAGTGTGATTTGAATAAAACGTCCTTAGCCTAAACGTAGTAATTCACAGACAATCTCCTGTAACGCAAAAATTCACTTTATGAAATTTTTCTGAATTACAAAACATAATGGCTATCAATATTATCAATGAGCAAAAATTTTTATGTGACTAAATTAACGCTATACATTCCCACGCTTCCTTCGACGGACCACTACGGACAAGATAGACTTTGAATAATTTAGCACAAACACATTAACAGTAGGCCATTGCGAATCCTAAATGATACGAGAAATAATTAGACATGCCTCCTGGCCACACACAATTGATTCGGGTTGAATTACGCAATTCGCGATTCCATAAGTCACTAAATGCGGCCTGAGAAATTGTGGCATTAACTCCAACCACATAGTTCAAAAACACAAGAGAAAAAGCCTGTTCGGCTACTGACCTTCTGAAACATTGCGGAGCACTTTGAGCGTATTCATGTGGAAGAAAACCATTCCTGCCGCTTTGCCACGAAATCTCCGCCGCGAATGCTTCACGGCACGGCTCACCTTCTTTCGTGCGGTGTTATCGGCCGTCGCTCTGGAATTTCGGGCGGCGTTCTTCTCTCTCTGCCTGCCTGGCCACGACATAGAGCGCTTTTCCACGGCTCCCACGCTGTACCGTTGTACGGCTTCCCCAGCGATTCGCTTTACCAGCTTCAGTCGTTTTTGAATTCCAACTCCTTACTTCCTTTTCGAGCTTCGCGCTCGAGAACGACTCCTCTCTCCCATTGGCTGTCTCCTCGTGACGCAGCCTCTGACGTTGCGCCTTCCTTTCCGAGTGGCGAAACGATCGTGTACGGAAATGCCCGATTCCTCCGTCGTGCTCTACGATGATCGGGGATTTCCGTGACAGTCCTTTAGTTTTTAAACGTAAGCTTGCGTTATCTAAGCGTATATGCTCGGTCGTCAGAGGGGACCGTTCTCTTCACCTTCCCAACCGAGTTTTGATGGTTCGCCTTCCATTTTGAGGCGTTTTTTATAAAAAAAAAAAAAAAAAAAAAAATAAAAAAACCAACCAAAAATAAAGGGCTGTACGAGTTTTTATCGCATGAGCGACAGATGTCTGCTTTAAAGAACTTAAGTAAAGGCATCTACTGAGGCAATTACATAAGCCTTTGCTACAACAGCGGATTCCCACAGCCAGTCTGCCGATTAGAAGCGATGCCAAGGTTTCTCGAGGACGGTCAGCCAAACTTAAAGATGTTTTTTTTTCAAGAGCGTCCTCAGACCAGAGGAAGGGAACTCCGACTGCAGCGCCAGGCAAGTCCGAAAGTAACCGAATTTTTCGTTTATTGAATTTTAATTACGGAGAATAGACATACGCCTTCCCGACGCCAGAAGCAGTGGTCTCAGCGTAGAATCTCGGCATCACGTATTTGGAACCAAGTAGACGTACGATCGAGGCGAAACGAACGATGGCCCTGGACCGCCAGCAATGAGCACGCCGTATCATCTAGACAGCGTCCGACCATCGGATCTCTCAAGAGAAAAATTACAAAGGAAACACGCCACGATATTGTACAGGCAAGAGACATTCCTAAATTAAAACTTTCTGGAAATCCACCTATATTGATTCCACTTCAGAATCACGGCAAGAAAGGAGCCCAAAGTGCAATTCTGCAAGTGAAGGATTCAGCGGTACGGACATTTATCGAAACCTCACCAGAGAGGACGGACGACGGTCAATGCAGCCTTGCCTCCCTCAACGAGCCCCAAAGCGAGCGAGCCGTTGAGTGTTCGTCGGAGCCAGTCACTTCACTTTAAAAGGAATTAGGCAATTCCTGCCCAGTCACGACGAGCGTGAGCCCAAACACGACTCAGCCTACGGACGCCATGACAGTTCTCCGAGCAGGAACGTGGACAGCACAAACACCAGCGGAAAGCATTGCAAGCGTCGGTAACGCATGCGGGATCTCGCTTTGCGCGCCGCGCGTTGCTGCCCCAGCGTCTGCGACTGGCACATTAGTGAACTGTTAAGTGTTATGCTAAGAACTTTCTTAAACGTATTCTTCTATCTAAATATTCCGACTGTCGACCTAATTTACTTTGACGTGACTTTAATCTCTGCTGTATCTCGCCCTAGGAAACCGCTGTTCGTCGATTTACCGATTACAGTTGCCGCCTTCTTTGGTGGTGACGCGACGACAGAGGCAAACGACTTCGGAATCAATTTTATCTAACGGAAGAGTCACAGAAGAGATGGCATCATTGCCCGTCGATTAGGAAGTCGCTCCATTATTATTCATTTATGGATTGAGATATTAATTGTCAGAATTAACTTTGAAGTAATGCCACCCAATACGGGTGTGAGCAAAAGTGATTTATAATTTACGTTTTATTATTTCAAATTAAATTGAGTCGTTAATCAAAGCCCATTTACCTTTACCTCCTGCACGGCTTTATCCTCTGGGTTCGATTAGCAAATCACTTGAAAAGCACGTGACAATTATTTTTTTTCATAATGTGGAAGACCTTTTGGGTTAATCAGGCCTATTTCAGTATATTTCATTAGGAATTTATTCTGGATGGGTGAGTTTGGTGAAAGCACTAATTGGTTCAGGGTCTAAAACACTCTTTGTTTTATTTGCTCTATTGAATGCAATATCGCTCATTTTTCTATCATGATTTGTTTTTACTTTATTAAAATTTTCATGATCAACACGTTTCATGATATTCACAATCGAAGCGAATTCTTCACAATTTATTCACAATGTATTCTTACATAAAACCTCGAGTAAAAGCACAAAAGGAGGCCATAACCCACAAATGAAGCCGTAATTTTTCAAGAATAAATCATTAGATAGTCAGTGAGGGTTTTAATTGTACGCCATCCTCAGCTGTTCAAATTAATGTTGAAAATAGGAAAGAAAATTCCGCAGCCTGAATTCGAACCAGGAACCTTTGGCTCAGACCGCCAACGCGCCAACCAACTGCGCCACTGCGGCCATGAAAGCGAACCGCTATTTACTTGTGCGCTTCAAAAAATGGAATATTCAGCTGGGTAGTGAGCGCGTTGTAAAATAGTCTCATGTTAAGTGTGAATAAATTGGGAGGCCGTGGCCTGGTGGGCTTTCACTGAACACAACTTCTGTGAAGTTAAGCTACATCAGGCACGGCTCGTCACTGGATGAGTGACCATCCGTGATAGCCAATCTTTACCGCCCCCCCCCCCCGGCTACTGTGACCATCATGCAGCAGTCGTGAATCCAGGTCCATCCTGGGACCCAACTCATCGGCCTCTGGCCATACAGGTTCTGGATGGACGTATTGGATCCAATTAATTAATAAAAAAAAATCAACAAAGTTATGAGATTTTTCATCACTTCAAAATAATGAAATATTGACTGCACCGCGTCAAAATAATGGAATATTCCGATTTACATAGTCTGGAATGGGTTATTCCATTTGGTTTTCTAAGCTAGAACATCTTTACTTTCTACTATCATTCACATACTTCCTCGGCTGCTAAAGAATTTCAATTCACTATCTATTGAGAAATGCCACCCAAGAAGGATCTGTCATTAATCCAGTGTAAGCTGATACTCTAATTGCACAAATCAGGTCGCAAACGAAGTAATATTGCTGAAACAGTACATTGCTCACAAAGTGCTGTTTCCAAAGTTTTAAAAAAAACAAATTCTGGTTATGGATTTTAAACAAGTCGGAACAAACGTGGATACAAACGTGCAACGACGACACTTGAAGATAGATGAGTGCGCGAAATTATACCTAATAATCGATTCAAATCATCAAAAGATATTAACACAATGTGGCGTAAGGGTGGAACTGATGTATCCCTAAGTGCAACACTCCGACGCATATCTGAATTTGGAATGAACAACTGTGTGCCAAACACGACACCTATGTTAAACAGGGTGTCTACTGACCTGTAATTCTTATATTTCCTATAATTGTACTATATTTTAAAAATAGTACTTTAATTCCTATAAATATACTATAATTCCTTACCAATCCTATAAATTTATTTTTTTTAAATTTGTGGTTCCTTTCTTTTTGGTCATGTGTATGCATGTTAGTCATCTGCATTCAAACCCCCTCTGCCTAGATTGCCTATACAATTACCAGGGATGGATGAAAGAATTATCAAGTGTACTTCATCAGAACAATTTCTATGTCGTGATGTATGATGAAAGCCTGAACAAGATAGCTCAAAAGGGACAAATGGATCACAGATTACGTTCACAAATAAACATAATCTGTGAATTGGATATTGAAATTCGTTACTAGAGTAATGAAAAAACAAGAAGTTTCCACACCATATTTGACCTCTTCATTTTTAGGGCGTGCCCCAGCGGATCACTTATTTGAACCATTACCAGTGTCCTTAAGTGAACACAATGTAAGTTTCAAAAAGATTCTGCAAATAGCAAGGAATGGGCGAAATGTGAATCTGAAGGTGTTGACGGAAATGAAAAAATTTATGGACAACAGCAATCTAGATGACCCAGTATTATTTGACTTGGGAACTTGTTCCTTACATACAGTTCATAGAGCATTCAAACCTGCCCATAACAAGTGCAAATAGCAGATTCATTATTTTTTGCGCTGCCTATTTTATTTGTTTAAGGGACATCACAGGTTCTTCAATCTCCCCTAAGAAATTTTTGCGCAATCACGTGAATAGAAAATTCAGCAGCAGCAGAGCATGCCATCGGCTTGCTTCCGTGTTTAAGAGAGTATGTATCTAAGTTATCTGAGCTACCACAAAGTGAGAATTTCACAAAATTGAAAGAATTTTTGAAAGACAGTGCGTTGGACCTTGTAGTATAGAGTTGGAAGTCTTTCTCACGGCCTACCAATGCAAATGAACCTGAAATTCCATTTCTTTATGCAGACATGTACACTATGCTACAAGGTCCCATAAAGCGATTCATTAAAAAAAATGATGGCCACAGCAACAAACTCTTTAAAGGTATGCAAGATTGACATCAGTAACAAAGAAAATTACACTTCTCTGCAGAGTATTGAAATTGGTTTTCCAGCATAGAAAGGTTGTAAGGGGATGACACAAGTGGATGTGGTTGCATTTCATAAGGACTATTGTGGCTTCTTAATAAGCTTATGTGAAAAGCTTTTTTGAAAAATCGCCATTAAAGTTCAGGCTTGTACAAGGTGCAAGTTGTTTTGATCCAAATGTGATGCTGAGTGAAAATCTGCGAGAAAGTCGTGTGTCAGCAGGTCTGCAGGATTTCGTAGAGGACAATATAATGTCGACCACAACAGTAGATATTGTGAAGAGGGAATATTTGCGATTTTGTAATTCAAGTGATGTTAAAGAAGCCCTCTGTCTTTTTAATCGTAAAACTTCAAGGCTAGACCACGTGTTGCCGGAGCTGATGGAAAGAGAATCGATTAAGGATTCTCTCCTTGGATTTGGTAGGCAGATTCTCGTACTACCACATGGCAATGCTGCTGCGGAGAGAAGTTTTTATATTAACAAGGAATGCTTCATTGAGAACCTAAAAGAGAAAATACTAGTTGCACAAAGAGTGGTCTATGATGCAGTTACAGCAGGAGGTGGCATCAGAAAAGTGCAAATTACCAAGAAAATGATACTTTCAGTAAAAAATGCATCAGGTCGAAGGAATGATGCATTAAGGAAACAAAAAGAAGCAAACGATGCTGAAAAACAAAAACAAAAGAGAGCTGCAGAAGACTTTAAAATGTTGCAAGCAAAGAAAAGAAAAACGTTGCAACAAAATGAGGAAGAGTTGAATGTCCTAAACAAAGAACTTGAAAGGGTAAAGAAATTAATGAAAAGTTAAAATATTATGTAGCGATGTTGTAAATCATACAAAAAATGTGTTGATAAAATTTTGTTTTTGTTTCATTAAAATCACATTAAAAGTTTACAAAATCATACTATTATTTCCTTAAAATGGGTCCTATAAATCCTATAAATACACTGTATTTTGGAAAAAAAAATTCAATAGACACCCTGTTAAAAAACTCAACGCAAAGCACGACTTAAGTGGTGAAAAGTTCATGCCAATTGGACTCCTGAGAACTTCAGCAATGTCATCTTCAGCGATGAATCTCGATTCTGTCTACGTTCGGTGACAAGGAGTCAGAGTATGGCGAACTAAAGAAGAGGCACACTATCCCCGCACCATGAACAAAAACGTCAAGTTTCCAAGCAGCAGCATCGTGTGGTGCTGCATGAGCTCCATGGGTTCGGGAGAGTTTGTAATTGTCCGAGGAACGATTAATTCATTGGCCTACAGGAAATACTGGATGCGGTTCTTGTCTCATCATCCGAAAATTTATATGGTAGCAGACTTTTTCTTTCAGCAAGATAACGCTCTAGCTCACACATCGCGCTCAACTAAGAACTGGCTAAGGGACAGAATATTCACACAAAGCCCTGGCCCGGACCTGACTCCATAGAAAGTCTATAGAAAGTCATGAAATGCAAACTGGCAAACGATAATCACTTACAATTCAAGAACTGAAACAGAAGGTTTCGACTGAACACTGATGTCGACAAATGATTAATTCTCTTCCAAAACGAATTCGCGCTGTCATTGATGACAATGGCGTCCCTACCAAGTATTAGTGTTAGTTTGATAGTTTTGCTCTTTGTTATATTCTTTTTTTATTATTTGTATTAATATTCCAATATTTTGACGCAGTGCTGTCAATATTCCATTATTTTGAAGTGATGAAAAATTTCATAAATTTGTTGATTTTTGATGAATCGTTTTACTTTTGTATAGAATTAAACTTTATTCAT
>JAHWFO010012769.1:510337-524490 GCA_023313115.1 Rhysida immarginata
TTTACATATTTGATCCTGTAGAAAAGGAGCTAGTGAAAACAATTTCATGACAACAACTAGATCACTGAGAAGATTTTAATGTTGCAGTTGCAGACGACAGGATCGGCCATTCAACATGACGTTCATACGCGAACTGTCGGGCGATGAGCACCGGAGAAGAGTGTTGCAGCCATCAGCGATCCGTTTCTTCACCATTGTTGTTTATAATAATTGTTTATATCTTTAATACCAAACTAACCTAACCTAACGCGCGATTGCAGTGACTGTAATGTCACTTATACAGAGCACGGCCTAAGAGATAGGTAAAGGCCTGTGCATTTGGTATAAAAACATGGAAACAAAAGCGTTTTAATACTATGTCATGAAATCCTGCTATCTGACTAAAATAATATAAGATTTATTATTTTCAAACACGTTTTTAATAGAAAATCTGCTGATACCGCTGGCAGATGGCAGGATTTCATGACATAAATCTTAAAATTCGAGTCTTCAAAAACAGGCAAAAACAGGCAAATGCACAGGCCTTTTACTATCTCGTAGGCCGTGATACTATAGTGGCTAGAAGGGGCCACTATAGTGATACAGAGAAACCTGTCTCTCAATTCTATCTACAGGTGGTGCCGCTGTAGGAACAACTGCGCTACTTGCAATTTGCCCCTCTGACGTGTCACTACGCAGAAATGTAGCCGTGTTAACCGTATCACGCCTTAACTCCGCTCCAAAAGAAAGTGCACGAAACTTTCAGTATTTTTAAATAGCAACTGAACGTTTTTTAATATAAACGTCTAAATCAATGAAAAGAAATGAAATATGAATCTATTTGACCCCCCTTTCATTTAGAGTGGACTGTTCCTTTAAGTTCCTCTTGTGTAAAACAGTCTCATAATTAAATTGTCTAAAAATATTATGTGGATAATGCCGATGATTAACTTAAGAATAAAATAAAACTCTTTTTCCACAATGAAACAGGAATTGAACAAACTTAAAAAGAAAAAGACAGAAAATAAAATGAAAAAATACAACCTGAGTCT
Organism: Rhysida immarginata; assembly: GCA_023313115.1. Lineage (NCBI taxonomy): Eukaryota > Metazoa > Arthropoda > Chilopoda > Scolopendromorpha > Scolopendridae > Rhysida > Rhysida immarginata. The sequence continues at coordinate 511,369 of JAHWFO010012769.1, forward strand.
GTAAGCGCTTTTCGAAAGCTTTGCTTTCATCATTCAGCAGCCAAGGAGCTCCTCGAGAGAACTTGTGAGAACTGACTTGGAATCGACAATCGAACAGTGAAGTGTACGTTACTTCAGATGGGACGAAAGCAGAGCTTTCACAAGCTCATCGAACCAGAATAAATTCCAAATGAAATGCACTGAGGTAGTCAAGAAGCCTAACCTACCCAAGCGGTCTTCCATATTATACAAAAAAGAAAATAAGATTGACGATTGTCAGAAACAAAATATAAAATACAAACAAAATACAAACGAAATGAAAATGCAAGGTGAAAGAAGATTTTCACATCTTCCAGTAGTCCGGGAAAGAGACGTTGCTGATGTCTCCAAAGTTGATGTCAAGAATGTGCCTTAGTTTTCGATACTTCATATGCCACTTCATATCTATGGGAAGTTTGTCCTTTTTACATCATGGGGCATTGGGAACATCTAGCTTCGTATATTCCTGATTTCTGTAGTGGTGGAATCTGGTCCTTTGAGTTGGGTAATAAATGCTTGGTCTGGTTGGGATTACTAAAAGATAACGAAATATCAAAAGATTTAAAAACAGAATTAAGACGTTTGATTAATGATTTGTTGTAAGGCAAGGATATGACTCTCCCTCTATTTTTAGTCCGTTTGAGGGTAGTGATTTCGTCCATGAACTTCTTTAACTTCCTCTTCCTGACCAAATCGGTGATAGTACGTGTGCTATAGCCATTTTTAACTGCAATATTCTGGATCAAGGAAATCTCTTTTTTGAATGAGGATTGACCTAGTGGGAGATTCATAGCTCTGTCAACCATCGAAATGAAAGTGGACTTTTTTGATTCCAAGGGTGGCTGGAATCGCTTGGTATGTAATTCAAACCGTTAGTAGGCTTCCGGTATACCTCAAATGATAGTGAATCATGGTTTCTGATGACTAGGATGTCAAGGAACGGCAACCTTTGATTGTTTTCCAACTCAAAAGTGAATTGAACGGACGGAAAATAACTATTAATATGTTGGACAAAGTGTTGACATCGCAAGCATTGGTGTCAAAAATTGTGAAGAAATCGTCCACGTATCTGAACCAACAATCGGGAAAGTAAAAACCGGAATTCTTCAGGATATCCTCGAAACTTTTAAGAAATATTTCAGCCGAAATAGGGCTAAGGCAAGAGCCCATCCATGTACCACCCACCATTTTGTAAACTTTCCCATTGTATTAAAAAATATTATTATCGGTACATAACCTCGTTAGACTTAACCTCATTCGTTGCGTATGTTTTTAGGAACTTTATTCTTCTTCAAAATATTAGTTAAAAGTTTATAGTTTCAGGTATAGGGATGCTAGGGAACAAGGAAACAATATCGAAGGATACCAAAATTTTCCCATTCTTAATGACCTTATTTTTTAATTTGTTCACTAAGTCAATACTATTACTAACCGACCTGTCGAAATTCGACAATTTTAAGGTTTTTAAAAATTCTGCTAGAAATTTTGAAAGTTGGTAAGTGGGAGAGTCAATATTTGACACAATCGGCCGCATTTTGTTTCCAGGTTTGTGTATCTTAGGTAGAGCATATAACCTGGATTGCGGTCAGTAGTCATGATGGCCGCGTCGTCAGCGAACAGATATAGCTTGCAATTAGTAAAAGTTGGGAAGTCATGGATGAAAAACTTGAACAGTGCAGGGCCCAGGACAGATCCCTGGAGAACACCAGCATTGACGTCACAAGGATTAGACATGGAGCACCCAACCTTGCCACGAAAAGTCCTGTTTGACAGCAAGGAACTAATCAAGGTAATCAGTTCGTCCGAAAAACCACAAATAATCATCTTGTATATGAGGCCGTTGTGCAAACCTGATCAAAAGCTTTACGGACATCCAAAAAGACAAGACCACCATACTTAGCACAGTTAAGAGGAGTGTTTAGATCTGCAACAAGACTCCAAATCTGAAGTTGGCAGGAGTGACCTGGGCGAAAGCCAAATTGCTCATCACGAACGAGATTGTTTGCTACACAGAATTCGTCAAACCTCTTCAGAATGATGCGTTCAGAGACTTTTGATAGCACAGGCAGCAAGCTTATGGGTCTGTAGCTGACAGCAAGAGCAGGGTTTAGACCAGGCTTTGGTATGGTAACTATAACGGACTCTTTCCACTGGTCGGGGAAGTAACCAAGTTTCCAGCAGTCATTCATGGCTTGGGTAATGATCGAGACAATATTAGAAGGCATTTTCTTGAGAGCACTGTTAGTGATGGAATCAATGCAGCAGTGCTTTCTTGGTTTTAAGTCGCTTGATGACGTCGGAGATTTCTTGGACACTAATGACTTCCTCAGAGATGGGAACACGATGAATGCATCGTTAACTAGCTGAATGTTTTGGAGGCTGTCCAAGTTTGTCTCACCAGGCGTGGTAAATTGACTTTTTAGGGAATCAGCGATCAATTGAGCCTTATCCCCGTCACTGGTGACAACGTTGCCATTGCCTGCAAGCAGTGGCGGCAATTGGATTGGTCTGTTACCCTTTAACGCCCTCACAGTTCCCCAGAGCGATTTGTCCAAGACAGACAACGACTTCAGTTTGTCGCTCCACCTTTGATCTCGTAGAGATTTAACCTCCTCCTGAACCTTGCGAGAAAACCGGTTGTACTTGGTCTTGAAGAAGGGAAGTCGTTTTCGCTGCCATAATCTCGAAAGAATAAGACGCCTGATATAAGGAGGCAGGTCGAGATGTTCAGGACGCTTACGATCGACAGTAGAGGTACTGGAAATAGTGGCATCGTTGACAACACGGGTGATAGCATTAATATTACTATTGACATCCTCCTTATCAATAACCTCCTTGTAAGGAGTGCTATTTTCTCTAAGAATATCCCTAAAGAGCTTCCAGTCCTGTTTAGAGCGGAGAACAATCTTCTTACCGATGTTTAAGCGCTCAAACATAAGCATCACTGGACGGTGATCAGAAGATAAATCGTCGACTGTGAATATATTATAGGGCTTGAGGAAAACTTTAAGAACTGCAATATCCAGCACGTCGCTAACAGGAGAGTGGTCGCAGTAGTACGTGTCATCAAGGGGACCTGCAACGAAGGTGTCGATCTCGTTTAAGGTACATCCATATAAGATATTGCCATTTTGATTGGGGCATTTGGAGTTCCACGCATGGTGCTTGACATTCAAGTCGCCCGCAATAACAACGAATGGGCCCAGACAGCAGCTCGTCAAGTTCGCACGGATCAAGCTTGTGCTTGGGTAGGTTATATAAAGACACGAACTTGATTTCACCTGCGTCCACATCGTTTATAATCACGGAGACTGCTTCCATTCCCACAAAGTCTGGGGTGACAGACTCACGATGATCAATGCCGTCTTTAACAATGATCGCTGCTCCACTAAAAGCGTGGCTGGCATTATTGCCCAGTGGACGACCCTTGCGATAAACACGATACCCAGGAAAGGTGAACACTTGAGTAGATTTCAGGCGCGTCTCGCACAAGAAGGCGATGCCGACATTCCAGTTTGTAAGGAAATTGTAGAACTCGATGCGCTTGCGAGCGATTCCTCTTGCATTCCAAATATTGCAACGGAATATCCCTTGATTAATGATCTTGTATGGGTGTCTGTCCTTGATTATTTGTTAGATTCGTGAGAGGCAATCTTGGCACTGCTTTTCCACGTTCCTTATATTGATTTAGCAAATTTCCCAAAAACCTGTAAACATCACGCAATTGATTGTGGTCGACCGTACGTGTGTCCCTAGTATCAGCGACCGAAGCATAGGATATTCCCTCTACTACTTTGGTGCTTTTGATCCTTTTGACTTGTGGATATTTGGGACACTTGGTGTAGCTAGATGTAAGCTGACAAGAACAACGTATACATTTTGGGGGGTCTTTGCCTTTTATGTTAGTACAATCCCTCGACTGATGGTCGCCAGCGCACTTATTACATCGAGGCGATTCTGTGCAACCTTGGGATACGTGACCAAACGTAGGCAGTTGTAACACTGCAAGGGTCTTTTGTTATCTCTAAATAGTTCAACAGTAACAGCTAGAGGACCGACACGTTTTAAATCTAAGAAGGATTTATTATGTTCAGTATTCTGGAGGATAACCAAAATCATTGTCATTTCCACTGAACCATATGCTTTTTTAAGCCTTATTGCTTTCTGCGGAAAATAATTAGCCTTCCCGATGTCGTCGGCAAAGTCTTCGAAGTCATACGTTGTGTCGACATTTCGGACAACGTATTTCAGCATTTTTTCGGATTTTAGTTGGTGATGCTGGATCTTAAGCACATCGTTGCTTTTCACCCCAGACACAAGAGTTTTATGACTCTCTTCGTCGTGACACCTGATCTTTATGGTGTCCTTTCGACCTGTGTGGGCGGTAATTTTGTCAAGAGGTATGTGTTTTTTGATCTCCTCCAAAATCTCCTTTATTGGCTTCCCATGGTGACGAACGATGATTGGTGGGATATATATTGCTCCCTTTTCAGGGGTGACATTAATATGGGAAGAACTGTGTTTAGCGATTGTCGATTCCAAGTCAGTTCTCTCAAGTTCTCTCGAGGTGCTCCTTGGCTGCTGAATGATAAAAGCAAAGCTTTCGAAAAGCGCTTACAGACTCAGGTTGTATTTTTCATTTTATTTTCTGTCTTTTTCTTTTTATGTTTGTTCAATTCCTGTTTCGTTGTGGAAAAAGAGTTTTATTTTATTCTTAAGTTAATCAGTCTCATAATGTCAAATTTAAACATTGGTAGCTTCTACAGTATAACTCGAGATCCTGACGTGATAGAGAAATTTGGAGTTCAGATTTAGAATCAGCACACTCAAATTAGCCTAGAACACCTATATTTTCCCCAGTAGCAAAATTATTGTTGACCAGTGTTATCATTATTAGTATTACTTAGCTTTATTATTGTGGTGCATCTTATTCTCGAGAGGCAGTCCTGCAGAAGTTTATGGCAGCGTAAGCGACTACCCTTCTTCAAGACGATTTACAACATGCTTTATCGCAAGATCCAGGAAAAGTTTTAAGCCCTACGAAATCAAAGGTGGAGCGAAAGACTGAAGTCCTTGAACAGGACAACTCCCTCTGGGGTACTGTGAGGGCCTTAAAGGGCAACAGTCCCATCCAATTGCCTCCATTGCTTGCAGGCAATGGCAAAGTTGTCACCAGTGACGGAGATAAGGCTTAGATGATTGCCGATTCCCTGAAAAATCAATTTATCAGGCCCAGTGATACAAATCTGGACAGTCTCTCAAACATTCAGCTAGTTAAGACTGGTTGTATCGCTTACGGGCGCAATCATCGTGTTCCTACCTCTGAAAAGGTCATTAGTACTCAAAAAATCTCCGAAGCGACATAAAAACCAAAAAGCGACATAAAAACCAAAAAACAAGATTAAACAGAGTATAAAAAAACGACTTTAATGAAACTTTCATTATCGCCTAGCTATTTCAGTCCATATCTTGAAAACTACTTAACCGATTTTGAAGAAACTTGGATTTATCCCTAAGTTGAAAGATACTTAATCCAATAAAAAAAGAATTATTGCAATTTGATTTCTAGTTTCTGAAAAATACGTGGACAAACATACAAACATACATACATACATACATACATACATACATACATACATACTGTTACGGGCCTTTTCTGAGAAAAATTTTAATTTTTTATTTAGAGAGTAATTTTTATTTTTTTGTTTTTTTATTATTTGTGATTTTCCCTTTGGTATGCCTATTTTTTTGTTCATGTGTTTTTGTAATTTGTTCATTTGCTATAGTGTTCTTACTTCGTGTGCGTGCCTTCGTGTCTCGTTTGGTTTGTTTTGTTGTGCACGTGTTTTTGTTTCCTTTCTGCTTATGTGTTTCTTCGAGATCTTGGTAGTCTTTCGTCAGCAGTTCAACTATCCACTTGGGTAGATTATGTATCATGTTTTTCTGCTGGCTTTCATTCCTTACCAGGCTGTGTTTGGAATTTGTTTACCAGTTTTTCTACTTCGACGTAGAGTTTATTTTTTAACAGTCCACGATGTACTGTATTCTTCAGACGGGCGCTGAAAGATTAGGCCCTATTTTGTGTATTATGATTGGTTTCTTTCTTCAGACAGCGTATGTCCGTGTTGTGACATTACTTTTACTTCTGGTTGCGATGAGAACCTTCTGCATCTTCGTAGCTCCGACGCTGGCTACCGTCTTCACTGTCCTCACCTAGGATGTGCGGCTTGTTCTTCGTCTGCGGCCGTCATCGTGTGTTGCGGCTTTCTCTCCGCCATGAGTCGTAATGTCTAGGACATTTTTCCTTCTTCGTGTGCTTCCCGAGGCACCTTATCACAGGTCTGGTTTAGGTTTAGTTTACCCAATATTTCCTACTAACATTTATTTAACCCGCTTTACTTTTCACTCCTATTATTAGTGTGTAGTTCTCTTTTAGATTTACCCTTCCCTGGGTTCGCTTGCCTTCTCCTTTTCTGTTTCGTTTTCCTTTTGTTTCGTTTCAGGTGCCTCGGCCATCATCAGTTTCTTCGATTTTTTTTTTCAAGCCTTTCGTCATCTGTCTGCAGTTTTCGGTCTCCAGTTCTTGGACCGTCTTCCGCCGTTGTTAGTCCTGTGATTGTTTGTGGCGTCGCGGTCAAGACTAGTTCAATGTGTACCTTCGCCTCGCCGTGTACAGCAATTTCTCTCCCGATCATCTATCAATTTCCTTTTTTTTATTACCAAGATTGATTGAGATTTGTTTGTGCTGAACTTTCCTTTATGTATCTTATATTTTTTTGGGGTATGTTTTGTGTGGCAATTCAACATTGTCATTGTAAATAAAGAATACAATTTTTCTTGGTAACCGTTTGTGCAAAGTTTTCCCTTTTTCCCTTTACTAAGCTGTTAAACTTTACTCTTAGGTTATCTGGGGTTTTTCCTTGGGAAAGTTCCTTTTTTAAGAATTTTTTTTAATTTTATTTTTTCATTTATTGGGTTTCTTTAGAGACTTTCGGCCGGAGCTGTTTTATCTTCCCTTCCCTAGGGTTAGCAGTCCTTTAGTTGGTCAGTAATTTTTTTTGCCTACGCTTACTTTAATTTGTTTCCCCCTCTTGGCTGTGCGTGCCACCCACTGGCGCGTTACAATACATACATACATGCATACATACACACACTTATGAAATTTGGCATACTTGTTTAGAAGCCCACTTAGACTAATATATATGAATATTGTGCAATTCCAAAAATATTACATACATACGCATCGAATTGATAACCTCTTTTTTTGAAGTCGGTTAAAAAAGCAGCAGATATTGATTCCATTACCAACAGTACTCTCAAGAACTTGCCTCTTAAAGTTGTCTCCATCATTAAAAAAGCTATGAATGACTGCTGGAAACTTTGTTACTTCCCTGAGAGGTACAAGGAGTTAGTTATCGTTACCATACCAAAGCCTGGTCTAAACCCTGGTCTCGCTGTCAGCTACAGGCCCATAAGCTTACTAGCTATGCTGTCAAAAGTCTTTGAACGCGTCATTTTGAAGAGGTTTAACGACTTCTGGGTGGCCAACAACCTTGTTCGTGAAGATCAATTCGGTTTTCGCCCAGGCCACTCCTGCCAACTCCTGGAGGCTTGTTGCAACCTAAACACTTCTCTTAACTGTGCTAAGTCAACACCACCTAGACAGAAGGCCTGCGCACAGAAATGTTATACATTATTACATCATCATCAAACGGTCAAATTTAGGGCTTATTATTGGTAGAAATACGATTAACAATAGCCGCTTTTGTGTGATGTAACAATGTATGGCGTTTCTGTGCTCAGGCCTTCTGTCTAGGTGGTGTTGGCTAAGTACGGTGGTCTTGTCTTCTTGGATGTCCGGAAAGCTTTTGATTAAATTTAGCATAACGGCCTCATATACAAAATGATTACTTGTGGTTTTCCTGACGATCTTCGCCGAGAGGGCTAGGGCGTAGGCTTTCTAGTTCTCGGGTCCGCCTGGCCGTGGGTTCGAATCCCGCCGTGGGCATGGATGTTTGTGTTTGTCCCGGGCTGCAGATATAACTTGTGTAAAAGGCGCAAAATGACCTAAGTAGTCGATGCCAAAAATTTCTAGACCCCCCCCCCCCCCGACGATCTGATTAGTTTCTCTCTGTCGAACAGGATATTTCGTGTCAAGGTTGGCTGAAACATGTCTAACCCTTGTGAAGTCAATGCTGGTATTCCCCAGGGCTCTGTCCATGACTTCCCAAATTTTACTAACAAGGGAATCCCTCGAACATGTATGTCACAGATTTCCACCAAATTGAAATATGTTACTCATCTGAAGCTACTATAGATGCTTGCAAAATAAGAGAGTGCGAAATTGTGTTTCTTTCAAAATAAACCGCGAAAACGAAACAATTTCAGCATACATAGCATTACAAGGACTCCGTTATTAAAGCGGTTAGGCTATGTGGGGTTCCCTTGTAAGTACAAAAGTTTGCTGATTAGTGCCCACAATACCGCTCATGTCATATCTCGGTTACAAAATTCTTTACATCAGTGCGAGACTCAATCTAAATGTTGACAAATGCAAGACTATGTTCATTACAAAGAAACTGCTAAAACCCCGAGTCCTCTTTTCCTTTTTGATAAAGAGCTCGAATGGGTGAAAAATTACAAATATCTCGGAGCGGTGATAGATGGCAAGCTAAATTGGGATGATCACGACTCCTAAGCGACCAATAAGGCTAAGAAAGCAAAGTTCAGTCTGGATGCTCTTCTAGGGCGAAACAGCACACTTAGAATTGAGAGCAAACTTTTGCTTTATAAAATAGTAATCCGAATCATTCTTCTTTATTGTATGCCTGCCGGGGCTAAAATATGTAAGTCTATATGGAAGAACCTGCAAAATTCCAAAACTTTACCCTGCGAACCATTACCCAACTTGACAGAAGTGTTGCAACCAATACTTCCATTGCTGACGATTTCGATATACCTCCCATTGGAAACCATGTACAGGATTCGCTGAAGAAGCTGCTTCCGAAGATTAAGGACCATCTCCATGGTTGCAGATATTCTGGATCACCCGCTCTCCTTTAGAAGCCTCCTCAGGCATTGCAGGCCTCGCCATATCCTGAAAGTCAACTTCAACGACATCCAAAAGGCCATTGTACGCGGGTTGATCCCGGCCGAGGACGACGAGGATTTTTCAGTGGGAAATCCTGAGATCACGCACTTCCTTCGGAAGGGAAGTAAAGCCGTTGGTCCCGTGTAGTCGTTTGCCAGCTGCACGTTAAAGAACCCTTGCGAGGCAAAATTTGCAGCCCCTATAACGCCGTCCTGAAATAACGATAGAAGTTGAAAAGGACGTTAATACCAAACAAACCAATCAAACCAACCAAAGGCCATCTTTCCAGTCTACTGGATCGCTTAGCTCCTCCGTGTCCCTCGTCATCAACAATCAACAATCTATATCATTCTGATAGGAAAGAACTCCATTTTATCCTCTAGATAACTGAACTAGGTTTCATCTGGCTTCTTGCATAGTTCAGTGCACTTCCCCTATTTACTCCCTAGACGAGTATATGGCAATGAAAGCATTGCTTCCGGGCCGTTCGTTTCGTTTTTCCTTGCGCTGTTCGATTGTCGATTGTAGATTTTAACATCGAAGACTGTAATACATTGTACTGAAGGAGGCTACGGCTAAAATGCGTGAACCCTATGTCGTAAAAGCATTTGCTGTATTATAAAAACTCATCTACAGAGTGTCCCAAATTGATGTAGACACTCTTTGAAACGTTATGGTTCAGCAACGAAATGAGATAGAAATATAAGGTTTGTTGTGTATGATCAAGACGGCGCTGGAAAAGTATAGCAACACGTTCAATGTTGTTCATTTGTTTATAAAACAAAATGGCGATGAGACTTTCATTTGATGAACATAAGTGGATACTGAAGTGTTATTGGAAAGTGGAGAATGTTGTTGAGGTTCAACGACGTTGGAGGGTTGAATTTGGTACACCACCGGCAACAAGGGTAACAATAACAAAACTCCGAGACAAATTTGAAGCCGAAGGAACGGTGATGCCGTCATGGTGGTTTTTGCCCGATCCCCAAAGAAGTCAGTGAGGCAATGTTCTCGTGAAATTGGAATTAAGAGATCAGATTGAACATTACATCAATGATATTCTATTAGCTACAATCCAGTCGCTATGTCGCTCTGTTCGATGTCGGTGTTGGGAGGTACTGTGGCAGAAGGTGGACATTTTGAATATGTACGAGCTTAAGGAAATTTAAGGAATAAAATACAACAAACCTTATAGTTCTATCTCATTTCGTTGCTGAGTTATAACGTTTCAAAGAGTGTGTACATCAATTTGGAACACCCTGAATTTATATTTAGAAACACTGAGACACAATGTTTAAACATTTTGTATAGTGCTAATCAATGGCTCTGACATATGTTTTCATATTTATTTATTAAAATGTCGACGGCAATTCAACTATGTATTGTAAAGCGTCAATCATTCCGTTAAGAACTACACAAGTCTATTATCTGAATTACTTTTACTTTTGCGGCATAAGACCACGTAGCAGAACATAAAATTATACGAATGTATGAATAATTCCCACAATAAGATTTAAAAACAAAATTATTCAGCAAATTAATCTTAGAAAACCTTTTTTAGACACCACTCATTACAAGGAAAAAACTTCAGTAAAAGTTTGGATAACTCGATGAAAATGATTTACATATTATAAAAAATAAATGGACAAGTGCGAGTCGAACTCGCGTGGAGAGGGTTCCGTACGATGAATATGTTATCTATCATGTTTTTTTTTTTAAAATCTGACCCAAATTTGTTTGTGGTAACTAAAAAAATTATGATTGTACCGGATTGTACAGGGAAATTGCTGAATATATTATCTATTGCTGAATTCTGTCTTGTTGTATATTCTTTAATACGTGGACTAAGACAGAGTGATAGAAGGTATTCTGATAGTTCATTTTTCGATTTATTCTTAAAATTAATATTGAAGTCTCCTGATATAATAATCTTTTCGTGTGCACTGATAGCATTCTTAATGCATTCGACGGCAATTTTCGGAAGGTATTTTGATGATTTGTATACGGTTAAGTATTGAACACCAAATGCTTTTAATTGAAGGCATTCACAATGCCCACCCCCTGGACTATCTATAAATAAAATCTGAAGAAAATTAGAAATCGGGTCAACAGGCAGAGCTCTCTGGCCTAATTCATCTCATAAACACTTCGGTTTTCATACCCATGAACTACTCTAAGTAAGGAATTAAACTCCTCCACCACATCTTCCTCAACATACCTATCACTATCCAATAGATAATTATACAATAACTGAATACAAGACATAAACCTTACTAAGACAGAAAAGACGAAAATGATGCCTATACTTCGAGCGGGGAAAGAAAAACTTTAGATGGATTTCTTTTTCCTGCAGTGCCACTATCGCCATCTAGTGGCGTTTTTGTTTTTGTAGAAAAATATTACGATTTTAACTTCATATAAAAAACTAGTATTAAAGCCCGTCGTATGACGGGTGCCACACAAGGCGACTCTGAAAATTCGATTTTAATTAAGAAATATCGTCTGTGACAGGATCGGTAATTGACCCGACTGCCAATAATAAAAAAAATTCTGTCAATATGAAAGCGATATTGTCAAAATAGTTGAATTATATGTTCTTACTTACTTTTCAAAACTGCTTATCGCTTAGGGTCGCGGGGACAGGAGCCCTATGGAGGATCTCTAGCGCTCGTGATCTTCCGCTATCAGGTGGGTGTCCCCAAGCAACACGAACTCAGATTTTTCCATATTGTCTAGGCACCTGTTTCTTAGCCAGCCCCTTGGTATCTTACATAACCATCGGCATGGAAAACAAGAATGATTTTACCGCCAAAGCGGATAAAGGGAGCACATTTTCTAGTTATAGCATCGTACATGGATATATAGAATTAACCAACATTTTAAAACACTTGAGAGTAAATAAATAAATATGAAAACTAAATTGTAAGTTACTATTTAAATAGGCTAATGTATAGAAAGAATTTAAAAGAATAAACTTGAAGAATGAAAGGTAAATGGAGAGTGAAGTTATTCCTCATACATTTAAAAAAATAAAAGTTCTTTAATTTGTAAGAATTCTCACATAATGTTAAACGAAGTGAGCCTCAATTGCTGAAGCGTTATGTGTAAGCATCTATTAGATTTTCATATTAAATTACTAAAGTCTTTCTACGTTATCATCTACTGCTGAAGCAAGCGGTGAACTACTATTAAATTAATTAGTAATGAGTTTTGGATACCATTAAGCCTAAGAGCACTATGCTCTTGATTCAAATAAGCTATGGATAACAAAAGATCTAATAACGCGTAAGGAGTTGGTTGATATATTACACGCCATATCTTAGCATTGAAAGTTCTATAAATTCTGTATTGTACCATTAGGGCACGTGCTATAAAACCAATTGCCACTATCATTATTTACCATATGGCACCTTTAAGGCAGGTGCTACTAAACCAATTATCATTATTTACACGTGATATTCACTCATGGCACGTTGTAACGAGTTGTTTGATATATTACATGCCATATCTTAGCATTGAAAGTTCCAATGATACCATATGGTATCATAGAGCACCATTAGGGCACGCGCTAGTAAACCAATAACCATTATCATTATTTACACGTGATATTCACTCATGGCACGTTATTACCAGTTGTTTGATATATTATATGCCATATCTTAGCATTAAAATTTCCAATGGTACCATATGGTATAATATGGCAACATTAGGGCACGTGCTATTAAACCAATAACCATTATCATTATTTTCTCGTGATATTCACTCTTGGCACCTTGTTATGAGTCGTTTGATATATTACATGCCATGTTTTAGAATTGAAAGTTCCAATGGTACCATATCATGCCATAGGGCACCATTAGGGCACGTGCTACTAAACTGTAAACCATTATCATTATTTTCTCGTGATAGTCACTCATGGCACGCTGTTACGAGTCGTTTGATATATTACATGCCATATCTTAGCATTGAAAGTTCCAAGGGTACCATATGGTTTCATAGGGCACCATTAGGGC
>JAHWFO010012769.1:524500-564044 GCA_023313115.1 Rhysida immarginata
TGTTACGAGTCGTTTGATATATTACATGCCATATCTTAGCATTGAAAGTTCCAATGGTACCATATGGCATCATATGGCACCATCAGGGCACGTGCTACTAATCCAATAACCATTATCATTATTTACACGTGATATTCACTCATGGCACGTTATTACGAGTTGTTTGATATATTACATGCCATATCTTAGCATTGAAAGTTCCAATGGTACCACTTGGTACCATTAAAATACGTACTACTAAACAATTCAGACATCGGCTAAGGTCAAAAACTCTCACCGGTGAGAAGAGTTAGCGTTTGGTCGGTCAGAAATCCCGGTGAGAAAACTGTGACGTCATTTTAACGCGGTCAGAAACGCCAGTTAGTGCTGCTATGCCTAACCGGTTAGTCTTACCGTCCTCACCGAGAAAAAGACGGTTAGCCCAGTGAGAAATTACGTCATCATTCTCTCACCGGTGAGGGTTTTTGACCACAGCCATCATTATATACCGTTATATTCATTCATGAGACATCCTTGCACGTACACGTGCCATTAGACCGATACTTGCTATCACTAGTTACTCTTATATATTCGTTCATGATATGTTGTGACAATTTTTTTGATATATTACATGCAATATCTTGTTATAGGAAATGTTTAAGAGGGTATCATAATGGTACCATTAAAGCACGTGCTATTAGCGTACGTACTTATTCCGGCTATCTCACGTTCGTACTTCTGCGTACTCTGTCCCATTTTAATGGATTGGTGAAAACAGACTGTGAAAAAGTTCGTCTGTTTTCAAGTTATCGTAATAAATGCTAAGCTCCCTAGGAATAAAAAAAATTCTCTTCATTTAGGGACCGAACTGCCCTTTCAATAATCGTCAAACACGTGCATCCTGCACGCACACCATCTCATTAACGTTTAGAGCACGCGCAGAGCCGAACCCATGTTCTCAACACGCGTTTTACCAAATGCGAGGATAATTCGTTTCTTCCAGCAATTCAAGACATGATTGAATGAATTGTGAGATTGCAATACATGCAATTCAATACATGCAACGCAATGAATTGTGGGATTGTCTACAGACGGACGGACGGATAGCTGGACAAACCGATCACATAAGCACATTTCTATATATAGAAAATGTGCTAAAAACAACTGCCTACTATCACTTGTTTGTAGCATCACATGGCCATACCAAAGCAACAGAAAACTCTCAGTGCGGTGAAGTAGCGGCTCAACGCCTAAACATTTATTGTGCTGCTGTGCAGTCTATGTAGTAAGGTAACATCTACCACCTCTCAGGATTCTTATTTCTGCCGCTAGTACACGCAACCGTACTCTTTCAGTCATTACCCGAGATTCATGACCTGCCGCTAGCACACGCGATCGTACTCTTTCATCTTATTACCTGAGGTGAGAATGGAGAGAAAGATAGATTTGAAAACAGAGAGTTTGGCTTTCTTCCCTAGTTCTGTTATTATTACGGATCGCCACATTCGCGTCTGACAAAGCTTGCGTACCGATCCGAGCAACCGAGAAATAATTGCGTTACTTGCTTGTGATCTTATTCTAAAGCCCGTCGTACGACAGTTGCCTCAACAGTGCAGACTATAAATTCAATTTTATTTTTAAAAAATCGTCTGTGACAGGACTGTCAAAAGTAAAAAAAATCGCTGTCACTATGAAAGCGAGACTTTCACAATGTTACAAATTCATTACTGTCAATTTCAAAGTGATTAACCTAACACAGAAGAATATCTACAACTGTTAAATGTAAACTTTGGTCTTCAGTGAAACTGGCATGTTGGGCTCGTTATTTTTCTGCTTTTCTGGCGTTTTTTATCTCTCTTACTGCTATAATTTTCTCGGCAGACTGTTTAGGGGATATATTGAACGATTACTATATATTAAGCAAAAAAATTAATTATATACATTAATATATAAGAGAGGAGGAGTGATTAGATAAAAATTCAATAATGTAAAATTAGATAAAAAAAATTTACATTATTGATTTTTTATATACACAATCTAACCAAAAGTAATCGGACACTTTCGATTTTAGACGTTTTGTCGAATATCTAGAAAAATACTTGATGAATTATCCTCAAACTTCAGGGGTGTAAAGAGCACGTTACACCTCATATATTTCAGCTAAGGTTTTGTCCCGAAGCCAAATAGGGGGCCAGCAATAAAGTTAACCCAAAAAATAATTTTTGGGATCACCCAATAAAAATAATGCATGAAATGCGTTGTGGCTGTAGCATATGATTATGAGGCTTCTTTACTTATCCCTCTTCATTTGTATGAGAATAGCACATATATTCATGGAGATATAAAGGTTTCTTTAAAAAAATCGAAATGCTTTCGTAAGTTTTTTGTTTATAACATGCAGGGTTTCCAACCCAATGTAATGCCATTTTCAGGAAACTTGACAAAGTACAGTAGAGACAACACGCTACAATCAGAATGGATAAATATTAAATATTTGATGAAATATGAGCATTTTTAAATAATAATGTTTAACTGCGCATGCGCAAGATTTATCAAAATGTCTTTTACATAATTTCTTAGCCAAATGTATAGAGCTACTCTTCTAAAAAGCCCAAACAAATATGAAAATTCAGAAAGATATCGCCGATAGAATGAATTGAATTTCAGTTGCTCCCAAAAATAAGCAAAACGATAAGGGGTTTTCTCCAAATTTTTATTTTTGTATCGGACACCAGTATCAAGTTCTTCTTCTTACGCTGATATGAAGTCAATATGCCATCATATCAGCATTAGAAGAAGTTGGTTACTGGTGTCCGGTCCAAAAACAAAAATTTGGAGAACACCCCTTATCGTTCTGTTTATTTTTAACAGCGACTGAAAATCAACTCATTCTACGACGACGAGGATTTTTTCAGGGGGAAAATCCTGAGATGACGCACTTCCTTCGGAAGGGAAGTAAAGCCGTTGGTCCCGTGCAGTCGTTTGCCGGCTGCACGTTAAAGAACCCTAGCGAGGCAAAATTTGCGGTCCCTATAACGCCGTCCTGAAATGACCATGGCAGTTGAAAAGGACGTGAATACCAAACAAACCAAACCAAACCAAACCAACTTTTGGTAAGATAGTGTACATTAATGCCGAACACTATTATTCATTTCATTATACCGTGTGTCTCAAAAGTCGCGTGCCAAATAGATAATTTGGCTGCTTTGATTTTGTAGGTGAAATAGTGAAGTAGACGAATAATGCTCACCAGATCTTACACCACTTGACTTTTATCTTTGGGACTACGTGAAACAGCAGGTGTTTCAGACACAGCCCGAAAATCTGAAAGACTTAAAGGAAAGAATCACCATTACCCTACACAGCATTCCACCAGCTACATTTAAACGCGTAACAGGCGAAAATTTGGATCGTGTGAGACACTGTCTTCGAGTGTATGGTGCTCATTTTAAACATGAACGATAACTTGAGAAAACCGTGTGAACATAAAGCCAACATTCATAAACATTTCATATGGCACGCGACTTTTGCGACAAACGGTATTTTGGTCCTTCGACCAAACTGGTTGGTTGGTTTTTTAGAATTTCTGGCGTCGACTACTATGGTCATTTTGTGCCTTTTACACAAGTTATATCTATACGCAGCCCGGGACAAACACAAACATCCATGCCCACGGCGGGATTCGAACCCACGACCAGGCGAACTCGAGAACTAGAAAGCCTACGCCCTAGCCCTCTCGGCCACCTGGCCGGCTCGACCAAACTGATTAACCGTCATTTTGACCTGTTCCCGAAGAGATAGGACATATATGATTGTTAAAACTTTTACTTTTTTATGATACTCTATCAGAATGTGAAGGCAAAATCAAAAAATGGAAAACTGACGACGGAACGACCGATTTTGCGAATACAATAACGATTTTTTAATTAATTAACATCATTCTGGCAATGCAGTACTACACATTCTCAGTGGTTTTTATTAAAATTTAAATAAAAATTAAATTTAATTTAATAATTTAAAATAGCTAAAATTACTTATTTAGGATTTAATTTGATTTTTCTACTGTATTTAGTCTAGCGCGAATTCTTTTTAATGATAATAGATATAGTGAAAAACATAGCCAACGTCGGCTGCGAGTATAAAAAAACTATGACGTCAGCATTTATTCGGAATTTAACAATCAAAGTTTTTTCGTTTGTTGGAAACACTAGAGGTTGGATTGTTGCTCGGCACTATGGAAACTGGCATGGAGCAGGAGGAGTTAGCATTTTATATACCGGGTGTTTCAAAACGGACCGGTATATTTGAAAAATCTAAACGGGCAGCGATAGAAATACACCGTGAACTAATTTCGAAAGTTTGTCTGCCTGAAAATTTACTGTTGTCCCAAGCATATTGCAGCAAACGGTGTATTTCTATCGCTGCCCGTTTAGTTTTTATTGATTTTTCAATTATACCTGTATACCGGTCATTTTTGAAACACCCGGTATATGTAAGGTGATTATTGAAAAACAACTCATTTATTTTATATTTTTCTTTTATTCCTAATGTATTCATTATATTTATTATTTCAATTTCTAATTTTTATTTTGATCAAAACAGTTTCAGGAATAGCTGAAGATACTGACCGATAGCACAGTATTGAGAGATTTACCATGTTATTTTAAGACCATAGATTTCTTATAGGTTTTCCTGTAATCTATAAGTAAAGAACTGTTTTCTGTATTTTTTTTCGAAATTTTAGGCTCAGTAGTTTCGGAGATAAGGGTGGGGGAATGCTCAATTTTCATCTTTTTTTCTTAAATAACTTTAAAACTATTTATTTTAAAATTATAAAAAAAAATATTTGAGACCCACATAACAAGCCCTTTCATTTGATATGTCACACGGTATAGTTTGCAAAACTTTTTTTTTAATTTTCTAATTTGCCCCCCAAAAGTGACCCCTCATATTCAAAATTCATTTTTATACTTTACATGTCTGTGTAGGGTCACAGAAATTCATATGTGTGCCAAATTTCAACTTAATCGGTCTAATAGATTCGGAGTAAATTAGCTGTGACAGACGGACAGACAGACAAAGGAGTGATCCTATAAGGGTTCCGTTTTTTCATTCGGACGTACGGAACCCTAAAAGTGATAACCTCTAAATGAAATCTTAATTTTTTTATATCTTCCTTTATGCTTTTACTCTGGTAATTTGTACTTGGGAGCCTTTTCCTTCCTTGCATTTTAACACTGGGGGCTTTGTGCTAGGAGGTTTTATATCTCGGGGACAACTTGCTATAATTCGTCTTAATCAGAAATGCCTGAACGCTTATGGTAACCATTTTGAGCACTATTATAAAAGTAACAGGTTTCTAATATTCAACCCCTTTCCCTGTAGTAATTTAGTATTACATTCCCTCATTTGAAATATATGTATATATTTTATAATCATTTCTATTAATAAATAAAGAATTCCTATTTTTAACTTATAATAAGTTATTATAATGGTTTCTGTCGCCGTGACCCCACTGACAGAAAGAAAAGCTCTCAAAACTAATCTAATGGAATCTCCGCAACTCATTCCTGGAACTCATGGAGGAGATCCATCGAATCGATTCATGCACGCTGTACTTTAATTAATTAAGCTGCCATGTTACTACACAATGATGCAGAACTTTTTCATATATCCCCTTAATAATGATCTAAAATCAAAATATATTCATGAAAATAAATAGCTACTCTTGTTTCAACAAATCTTAAAAGAAATCAAATAAAAATGTTGAATATACTCTCGTAAGAGCTTCTAGAGAATATTTTATTTCGGGCAACATTTCAATTAAAGTTATCATTTAGGTCCACCAAATAAGGATTTTATTAATTATTTTCTTTAATTTTTATTATTAAACTTCTTCATAATTGATATCCGAAATTACTGCAATTTTAATTTAGTTGTCTTAAAATATTGCTTTGATGCCCCTTTCTTGAATTTAGCATATCCTATACACGAAATTATGAGTCATTTCTGGCATATTTTCTTCCAAGTCATAGGAACACACCTGAATTAATTAATATGCCCATTGCCAGTCAAAAATCATTGAATAATTTAATAAATTAACCATTAAAAGATTCAAGAAGTCAACTTAAACCAATATAGTTTATTCCAAACAGACAGATAGATAATTTTAAGAAATATAATTAACTTGGGATAATCAGAAATTCTATTTGAAATAAATATTGCAATAAATACACCGCTTCCCATAGAATCATGACGAATTTATCGCTTTAACACTTCACTATCTTCTCATTAAAGTACATACTTGATTTAATTGAAGATAGCACTACTAACGTAATAGTGTCCTTTCTGAATGTTTTCTTCCTCAAGGATGACGGCACACGACGGCACTCCCAGTTCTGTATCGTGACGCTGATGATAAGCAGTGTGTTTCACTTTCGTTTAATACCTAAGGGGCCGTGTAGGCACACCCAAGGACTGAAAAGGGAGTGGGGAAGAAGAAAATTTCGTAAGAATATTACTTAAATATTATCTTTAGCAACTTTCCCCAAGCGAAGTCTTGGTATCCCCAAACCAAAAACGGAAATTTCATCCATTGAACCTAAAGGAATTGAAAATGCATATTAAGTAAATTTTGCTGAAAAGAAAGTTGCTCATAGATCGATATTATAATTTCACACGGTCGGCCGTAGTAAATCTTCAAATCTGATTCAGGGATCCCTGAACTATGTAAAATCCGTCAGCATTTTGGGTCTATTTTCATACAATCTATTTTTATTGGCGGTGCCCCTGCAGTGGCGCGCATTTTGTTTACATTATTTTATCTATTTATATAATATTTTGAAGTAGATATTTTTTTGGTATGTAGATATGTAGTACATTTGTTGAATTAACACATTTCATTTCACAATTGTGAGATTTAATACAACTTGAAGTTGAAAATTTCTGTGGGTCCGATTGGGTCGAATCAGTCCAATCGCCTCACATCCAATTACTAAACGCCATTTATTGAGATTAGAACAAAATTTTTCCGCAAATGGGGCTTCTTTATATTTCATTTGCCTGTGCTTACACGTTAGAACGAGATATTTATAGAAACATGAAATATTGGGGAGTCAGAATATTAGCTGTTTTACGTTACTCCAACACCTGATGATAATCTTATGAATTACACTTGTGAAATTACTCATGAAATATATTCAGTAAAGCTAATAATGAGAATAATACACAATACTTTAAATGAGAATACGTCCTTAAATTCGTGTTTAAACTCGATAAAGTGTCCAAAAGTATCCAATGACAATATTAATTATATTTAAACAACAGTTCTTAAATAGCAATAATTAATTTAATAAATAATTCTCGCATGTATATCTCATGTTAATATAATGAGCAGGCTGAGCCTACTTCTCTATTAAAAAGAAACACATATTAATTTAAAAGAGAAAGAACTACAGCTATTTCCCTTCGGACTTGTTTATTGCTAACGATTTATTCTGAACCGTGGATTTGCTAAAAAAAATTTTAGTAAAAAAACTATTTCTATTGAAAGTGAAATTCCCCTCTAGTCACCCACACACAAAGTTTGTTGAAAGCACGATTCCACGAAAAATCGGTTATTCGTATTTTTTCAAGGTCATTCGCACAGTGTCATTGAACAGGTGGCAAGAAATGTCAAATGCCGTCAAAAGGTGTCGTTGCACGTTCGTTACTCATCCAATGCAACTCATTGGATTACAATAAATAAACGAAACGTGGGAGAAATAATTGTTTAGATATAAATACGACATTTAACAAAGGAAACGATTACGTTTTAGTTTCAATTTCAACATTGTTTAATTACATGTTTATCGTGCTTTGTTTTTTTTTATTTATTTAATTGTTGTTGCAAATAAAAGCAAAATATTAAATACGAGAGAAAGAGTGTGTGATGTGTGTGCTTAAAGGATATGATTAAACCAAAGTTCAGATTAAAAAATAAGGAACTAATAACACGAATTGCTTTATTATTAGGAATCCTCAACAATAAGCTGTCGAACGTGCACATGACATCATTTATATGGATTTAATGGATGGTTTCTTCCTTCCTTTTCCCTTTAAGATTAAAAGTAAATAAAGCGCGATGGACAAAAAACTGTGAAGGTAAGCATTTTTCTCTGGCTGAGGCAATGTTGATTTCGGCAATGAATAAGTACTATGGATGAACACTGGCTGCATTTCTCTCTTTCTCTCAGAACGAGGTGAGCTCTCCTTAACAAGCTCTGCTCATTTCACCATGACAGACTGAAAGAACAATGGCCGCTGAGGACAATGGCTCGTGTTGTTCACGAGACGTCGCTTGCTTGCTTTCTCGCTTTGTTGCCATCAGCTGTTTCAGTAACGCCCATTCCTGACGCTGCCACCGTGGATTGGCTGCCGTTTCCCTGACGTTGTGCGTTACGTCATGGAACATGGCAGTGTCGCCAATCGGCCGCATTCTCTTAGCAACAACGGCCGACCGCTTTCTATGCTTGTAGGACTAATGCAGCTCCGTCGATACGACGACCGTTTAACGACAGAACACAAGGAAAATTTCAAGTGTTCATCATACGGAATTTTTACATTTGGATTGTGAGTGGTGTTTCGTTAGATATTACTTGGATACCTGGATACAATTTCCTAATCGACGTATGCCTGGAGCAACCCGAATCCCCGTTAACGGAAGTAACATCAGATCGTGATCTTTGGATTGAGGCAATTAAAACCGTTGCCCGATCGTTACAGAGTGAGTGAGTTTTCTGTGCTTAGTGTTAAATTAGTGGTGAATAATTTTTTCATGAATACTTGTTAAGAAGCCAGGTCGAGAGAGTTATCTCCGCGAACCTGCATCTTTTTTGATTTCTCCTGATGCCTTCTGAACTAATATTCACGTGGGAGAGTCACTTAGGCCGCGTCCCTCGCCGGGGTCGTGGCTGCCGGGGCCTCGTCGAGAGTCAGTGCACGAGAGGAAAGCGTGCGAGTGAGCCGCCTTCCTTTGTTCCCGCTGGTGAGGAATCATGTCGGCAGGCCTGAAGGCGCCGACACTCATAATGCCGTTGTCTCGGACTCGTTCGCTTATCGCTGGTGACGTCAGCTCGGGGGTGGGCAGTGACTCATCCTATCTTCCCCATATTGCCGAAAACAATCTGAATTCCAACCACCTGCCCCCACTAAAGACATCGCACAGTTGTGGAGTGGTGGACAACGCTCTCATAACGAGCGTGGGAAGTGGGGGCAGTGCACTGAGTTTGAATCTCACTTCGTTGGGTTTAGCCAAGTCAGGATTGACGGCAGCTGCCATAAGTTCTCCGGGTAACGTCACTGCGTCTGTTCAGCAGCAGCAGCAACAACAGCAGCAGCAACAGTCGTCGTCAACGATTCATATTCAGCATCTCCTAGGTGGCGATGACAGTGGTACACCGATTCTCAACAACAGGACCCAAACGCAGTCTCTCCCCGCTAACCAGACGACTTCGGGCCAGCAGCAGCAGCAGCAGCAGCAGCAACAACAACAGCAGCCGCAGCAGCAGATCAATGGAGATGGAGGAGGAACGACGACTCCTTTGCCTGCCGTTAGGCCAGCCACCACCGATAATATTACTGTCGGCAAACCATCCGTCGGGATGGCTAACACCACCGGCTCCGGCACGGGATCGCCAAAAACGAAAACGACTATGGTGGCCACACCAGAACAAGTGATGAAACAGTTTATGAGTAAATTGACTCCGTATGAACATCACGAAATATTCAGTTACCCGCAAATTTATTTTATCGGGGTTAACGCCAAAAAACGTCAAGGAGTGATCGGTGGTGCCAACAACTGTGGTTACGATGATGATCAAGGATCTTATATCCACGTACCCCATGACCACATCGCCTACAGGTATGAAGTGATAAAGATTATCGGTAAAGGAAGTTTCGGTCAGGTGGTGAAGGCCTACGACCATCGAAACCACCAGCACGTGGCCCTGAAAATGGTGCGAAACGAGAAGCGCTTCCACCGTCAGGCGCAAGAGGAGATTCGCATCTTAGAACACCTGAGGAAACAGGACAAAGACAATTCAGTTAACATCATTCACATGTATGATCACTTCACATTCCGCAACCACACGTGCATCACGTTTGAACTTCTCAGCATCAACTTGTATGAACTGATCAAGAAGAATAAGTTCCAAGGGTTCAGTTTGCAGCTAGTGAGGAAGTTTGCCCACTCGCTACTCCAGTGTCTCGATACCCTTGCCCGCAACAAAATCATTCACTGTGATCTCAAACCAGAGAACGTTCTTCTAAAGCAGCAAGGCCGGAGCGGAATTAAAGTGATTGACTTTGGCTCGAGCTGTTACGAACACCAGCGTGTTTACACGTACATACAGTCACGGTTTTACCGAGCTCCTGAAGTGATTTTGGGGTCTCGCTACGGAATGCCTATAGACATGTGGAGTCTAGGGTGCATTCTCGCCGAACTTCTCACAGGTTATCCCTTGCTACCAGGGGAAGACGAAGGTGACCAGTTAGCCTGCATCATTGAACTCATTGGAATGCCATCACCAAAACTGCTGGAACAGTCAAAACGAGCAAAGAACTTTATCAATTCCAAAGGTTATCCACGCTACTGTACGACGACAACTTTGTCCAATGGCACCGTTGTGATGAACGGTGGTCGGTCACGAAGGGGTAAGATTCGTGGACCTCCCGGCAGCAAAGACTGGTCAGTGGCATTGAAAGGTTGTGACGACGCTTTGTTCATCGACTTTCTGAAGCGGTGTCTCGAGTGGGATCCGGCGCAGAGGATTCAGCCGAGTGCCGCCCTCAGGCATCCCTGGTTGCGTCGACGACTGCCTCGAACCCCGGCGGAGAAGAGCAACGGCGGCGGAAGTACGACGGCTACCTCCACTTCCGGTATGGGCGGCGTCGGCACAAGTTCTCCGGCCAAGCCCAGCCGTACACACTCTGTGTCTTCCCGTGGTAGCGTCATTGCCAAAATGAACACCTTGGCCAGTGCCAAAGTAGGGCAGGTCATCCTCACAGATGATGTATCCAAAACACTGGCAGCATCGCGGACAAAATTACCACACATCAACAACACTATTACTTGATGATAACGAGTTTAGTAATTAATAATTATTGTAGCCAGTAGGAGGGGAAAAAATAGAAAACGATTACATACTCTCCCCAACTTATCCTCCACCTCATTTATAGTTTGAGTTTCTTCCATGACAAATGTTTTCTTAGCAAAATTACTTTAAATTTTTTTAAAGTCTATATTTTGCTTCTTTTTTGTAAAATCGTCTATGAATGGAATAGGAGAGAAATGGAAAATGAGATGGGAAAATTAGGCTCATTTAGATTCTAAAACGTTTTATTTTTCAGTGATAATTTAACTAGTGAATATCAAAAGTATTATACTTTGTCCAAGTAAAGTATTAAATACCTGACAAGAATAACTGAAATGTAATTGCATTGGCATAGAAGCCATTGTTTTTTTGTTTTGTTTTTTTTTCCATCCTATCATATTCATAGCATTTCCCGGTAAATTAAAGAAAACAGAAAATTCTAAGTTTTGACTCTATGCTGCCAGTGCTATATATATATATATATAATTTATATAAATATACACTCATATATATAGTCACATATAAAATGGATTTTATTTCTTGAACAATTGATTAAAAATAGTCTTCAACTCAGGATTAAACAACGAATCTAGTGAGACACTTATTATTATTATTATTATTATTCTTATTATTATTATTATTATTATTATTAGTTTTATTACTCACATCATCATAATTATCACTATAATCATCATCTGCCCATCGGATTTTAATATAACATTTTTTGTCGCTGTTTATTGTAAACGATCAAAATGTTTTCAGGGGCCGTCGACTTCGAAACATGGCGCCGTGCCCAGTTCGTCTTCGATGACATCCACAACCCAAACTCGCCTCTAAGAAAAGGGTAGTTGCCACGAAGGGTACTTATTTGTGTTGCTATGCTGTTTTATTTATTATGTGGTGAATTACTACTACTATTACTATAAATAATAATAATAATAATAATAATAATAATAGATGCGTAAGATATTTACGTACCCCCCCCCCCCCCCCCCCCCTCACCTCTTGAAACATCAAAATGTGAAGAAATTTAGTTGACAACCGGAAGACAATTGGATAAAAAATTGATACAACTTTGTGCCAGAATATGTGGATTCTATGTAGTTATGAAAAGTTTATTTACCATGCCAGTCTCTGTGATTTATTTTCGCTGCCTGTTGTGATAAGCCTTTGGTGAAAAATGCCTTTTATAAGCCTTTGGTGAAAAAATGCCTGAATGCTACTTGAAGAATGGTAAGCTGTCGAATTTAGGCAAACATGTAATATCACAAGATAAAATATTTTACAACTAAATAATTCTTGTTTAATGGTTTTATCGTTAAGTATTTAATATAGAATTTTAATGGTATACTCTCTATTTTCTTTGATATTTTAAAAAATAATTTGCGGCATGTTATGGCCCAGCAGTTTTAGATTTGAAGGCTCATTTTAGAATTTTAAACGAATCCAAAACTTTACTGAATTTTTTTAACAATCTACTTACACTTGAATGCATTTTTAGTGTATCTTTTTTAATAATCGTGTCTGCATTAAAAATTATAAGTTTATTTTTTTTATTTTTTACCGGCCTTCTAATTTCTATAGAAAGAAAACGGGTTTTGTGAGCCCCTTCCCACCCTTCCCCATCAAGAGTTATTTAATTATACGAGCATGAGTTTAGTTAAGATTTGAAATTGGAAAAAAAATTCTTTTTAGCTTAAAGATTTAATAATTTGAACATTTAATTATGATTAATTGATATTCTTGTTGAATTCCATTAACATTAACGTACATAAAATTTAGAAGAGTTAATCTATATTAAAACCCGTAGGTTGTAATTGAAGTTGATCTGACTCTTCTACCATTCACAACTTGCCAGCAATAATAGTGTAAATGAATTTTTCGAATTTTGATTTGAAAACTGAACACCAAATGTCGTGATTTCTCAAACTGTTCTCTTAAACTTGAAAAAATATTCTTCTGTAGATGTTGTTGTTAATAATTTACTAATATTAAAAAAAAAAACAAGAGGGACAAAAAAATTATCATCTTCCTCTTCCAATCCTCCCCCACCGATTCTAATTGTTTAAGTATTTCACTGTAAATTGTTTACAAGGGGTGAATGACCTAGAAGGATGTTTAGTTTAATTGTCAGGAACGAACTAAACAAAAATAAATCTGAAAACTGTTTGCTGTGTCAGAAAAACAAACGTGCGTTCATGCATATATAGCTTTAAAATGTGATCAATTAATGAAGGTTTTAATAGTAAAAACTGTGTGCACTGTTTTTCTCTTTCAAGAATTTCCTTTAAATATTCGATGATCGTTGGAGATTTTTGAAAAAGAAGCATTTGTTAAAAAAAATAAAAGAAGAAGAAGATTGACGAAAGTGGTTAAAATTTCTGTACCGTTAAAACTGAACGGACGGAGAAGAGAGTGAACGATCGAGCATGCGAGCCCGTCAGCCAGTCAGTGCCTACTCGATATTGCTTGGGGTGGATTATTGCCTCAGTGGAAATTGCAACCAGCTGTCTTAATTTTGAAACAAATCATTTTTCGGTAGTGTTCAGTTGTGTGATATAAAAGGTGAACATGCCCTCCTTCTCTTCTCATTAAGAACCCACACCTCGCCATTGAACAATGAATGTAAAAACAGACATAATACACGGACAGCCTCAGCTTCTATTTGGCTTCAGATGAGACAAATAGTTAATTGGTGACAAAGGCGTTTCGTTTCTCTTTACCTTATAATTTGTTTCAGAAACGGACAATACAGTCAAAACCAAAAAATTACATGCTTTATTATTTTTTCGTATATGTTCACCTTGAAATTATCAAAAATATTTGCTCAGATCTTTTTATTTAATTTTATAATTTCTTTTTAAATATATTTATGTCTTATTTTTTATTTTACATTACCATTCTTTACTTCATTCAGTAATTATTACCAACATGACGATTTCAAAGTTGGGTTTCATTATTGGAAAATAAAACCATTGTTCAAATGTTATCTTTTTTATACTAGATGCTTTTATAAGAATTATCTTTGATATTGCTAAATATATGGGGGAAAAACAAAAAAAAATCACGTAGTCTAAATATTAATATAAATGCTGTGAAGGTAAAGAAAAATTAAACTTCTGTACTGTTGAAAACGCAATAGGAACTAACTACTGTCCCATGACCTTTTATTTTCCCTTTAACCCTACGAAGGGAAAGGGACTCCAAATGGTTGAATCCGATTCTTCTCTTTATGTATTCAGTTCTGTTGTTAACGACAGCCCATGTACAGTATACTTTGAAGTTTATATTGTAAATGTAATGTTTTCATTTATTTTTATTGAATCCGTTATATCCCTGAGTACATGCAATGCATGTGATTTGTATATAGCACCAACAAATTTTTCCGTCTTATTTTATTTTTGTTTTACTTTTTCTTTAAAAAACATTCAATTTTCATAAAATAAAATGCGTCTTTTTATTATTTTTCTTTTGGCTAAATGGTTTTTCCACGACTTCAAAATTTATTAGGTGTATATTATGTTTCAAATAACACTAATAGCAAATATATTAATATTTATATGATATAGTGTATATTTATATGATATATATAAATCACTTCTACACGGTATTAATATTATCACGATCTGTTTATCTTGAAGCTTGTGCACAGTACATTTACTTAATGAAATTATATATAGATTTGGTTTAATCTCTGGAACTACAGTAAAGCAGCTACTGCGTGCATTGAGCATCAATAATTTATCAGGACAAAAAACGCCTAACCTACATAGCACTTATCATACATTAAAGAAGACATTAAATGCTTGGATGACAGGTCAAACTTATTACATAACTTCTCTCACAAGCAAAATAGAGTTTAAAAAAGGGGTTTTAAAGATGTAAAGAGTTTGTTTATTGAAATTCTGCAGCCTTGTCAACTCCATTCTCTTGATCTTGATTGTTTACGTTTTTAAGGCTGGTTGCTGTTAAATGGTTATATGGATGAGTGATGTGTCGAAAATGGGTTTTTTCAACACGGCGAATATTAGTTGGTTTTTAACTGTTTCCTTAAATAATAATATTCTTCTGCCTCACGAGAAGGGTCGGCATTAACGCGCTCGAATTTTACGCCATAGTAAACTTCTACCTTGATATATTAACTCGCCTGGTATTTCTGCCTTATCTGAAGTATCACTTGTTTTAATGATCATAGATTTAGCATATCAGTATTTGAAAAGGGAATTAGTGGATTGATATCAAAAGATATACAATAGCAAGTCCTGTTTGTATTAAAATAGTACAGTATATAAAATAAAAGGATTATTAGTTATAAAAAAAATTTCTGATTTTGCAGTGACACTTTTTATCTGTCGTTAAAGTTAGAGCATTTGTTCCCAAATTAATAGACTGTTATTTCTTTGGAGAGGGAGGAAGGAGTTATTTTTAAACAGTCGCCTTCTGTTAAAAAGCATTTCCATTACAAAGGTGACGTTCAGTGAATAATCGGTGGAGTTTTTTCTGCTTTTTTTTCCTTCCTTTTTTATTTTTAAATGGGTTCATATCGTATGATTAACTAGTGAAATAACTTGCTTTGTTTTTTTTCTTAATTTGTGTTGATGGTTATTGATTGATCATATCAGAAATAGATCATAGCGAATTCGAGGTGTAAATTAAATGAATACGTAATAGAATTTTTAAATATTTATAATGAAAATTGTGACGAATATTTAAATTTAAGAATAATTACTTCAATTCTGAATATTCAATTTAAGAATCTGAATTTCGAAATAAACCACATTTGATTTGGTTTGAATTGAAGTAAACTTAAATTGACAAGGGAAAATTTTTAAAAGTGTATATTAAAGAACATTTCAATTTTATATTTAAAAATCTTAAAAATCGATTTATCCTTTTTATCTAACGTTAGAAAAATGCTAATGTATATATAATTTGTTTAAAGAGATTTAGCCTTTTAAGAGATTTTTCTTCATCAGAAACGCAAACATGATTTTCTTGTTTAGAGAAGGCTAGTTTATTAAAAAAAAGAAAGAAAAAATATTTATTCACTTTTCCAAAGAACTAAATTGTCGGTCAAAAGGGATTCACGAACATTTTTTTTTCGGGAGGAGAGCCATTAGTAGCTAGTCGACAGCATCGGTTCACTGCACTATTAAAATATTTCTGAATTATTAAAGAAGCAAGTTTCTTGTAAAGGAATTTTTATTAATTTATAAACAATAATGCAATCTTTTGATAAAACTTTGAGAATATAAAAAAGTTAATTTTGCGGAAATGCCTATATTAAAAAAAAATATTTTTTTTTCAAAAATTAATGAAACATGTATATGATAATTTCTCTCCTCCCTCTACCTGGCCCTTGTGTAGATTGTAATCATAATTGGTAAAAAAAAAATAGTACAATATTTTTTTGCATTCCTTTGGTTTAGGGTTTAAGACCCGTGACACAAGATAAGTGTACAGTTGAAATGGAAGCAGTACATAGCAAGGAAGATAAAAGTAACACAGAAAGAGGTACTCTTTGTGTAGATGGCTCTTGTTCTTTTAACTTCCTTGGTACATAGTTCAGAGAAAGACAGAAAGAGGTACTTACTTTTAAGACGAGAGAACGAGAATTGTCTGTAACAACCACTTACTTAGGTTACTTCCTTTCTACGGGATAAAAACTTGCATTGAAAACTGAAATAAACAGATTGAACTTCACCTTTCCTATGAAAACAATTGATAGTTATAGTCAGGGGCACGAGAGTTAACCACTTCGTCGAATAAAAAGTAACATTATTCAAGAGGTTCTATCCCTCTACTGACCTAAATTAACTTTTTAACTCTTAACTTTTTAATTCAAGAGGGTACTTGGGGGGTGGGGTAGGGGAAGAAGACCAATACCCTTTATTCCCTTATTTTATCATGGTTAAATCCTCATTTTCTCTCCTACGAAGTTTTACTAAACCAATTTAGTAGACCCCAACGTGTGCTCCTTTGGTCACACGGAGGATATCCAGCCGATAATAAATTTCTTGTCATGTTCTTGTGAGCATAACGACATTCACATTGTTAATAGCAACTGTGATTCGGCGTTTCAAATCCGTAATATCCTTAACTTTGTGAAACACAATAAAACTTTTTCAGTTACAGTTTCATATATTGAAATCCGTTTCTGTTTTTCTTTATTAGTTTTTTGGTAATGCACAGAAAAAATATATCAGACCTTTTATGGACACCCTGTATATTGGCAAGTAAAAAATCATCGTTCATCCTACATTTTAAATACGGGAAACCTTTCACAAATATTCCGTTAAATTTAGAGAAGAAGTTTCCTATTTTCAGGCAACTTATAGTGCAAATGTTTAGGCTGCAAGTAACTTTTGCATGTTTTGAAAAGGTTGGAAAGAAAGTTCGGTGCAATGATAACTTTTAACTTGGAACTTTCTCCAGTTACAAAGAAAAGTAAGACAAAGAACTGTTAACATTTACTTAACCATATGAAAAATTTCCCCCCTTGGTGGAACTTCGACATCCGAGACTGAGAACTTATGTGACTGCGCGTCTCCAAAGTTTTGGAAAGGTCGAAAAGACCTTTTTTTTTTCTTTTTTTTTCCCTAGTGAAAATTGAACCGTAACAAGTAGCTATTGGTACAATCACTCAGTTCGGAGGGTTTTTCACGGTTAGTAAAGGACAAGCATAAACCTCGATGCTGTAGCCGGATTCGAAACCATCGACCTTTGAAACTTCGTGTCCCAGTGCTCTCGGACACCAAGTGTGCTTACATTTATTCGTACATACTTAGTTCGAAATGTCTTCAAAAAGTTTGAATTCAATAGTGTCCTGACTGATTCATCATCGCCGAGCAGAAACTGCTGAAGCTAATTACATGAAATTTTGAAGTAGGTTTATTTTGTGACTTTAAGCAGCCACTAGGAACCAATTTTATTTTTTTCTTTATTCCTTTCCATTGTATCTATATACTAAAACTCTTGCGTGTATTTATTTATTTATTTATCTGTAATTCTATCTCCTAGACCAGGGGTGACCAACCTGCGGCCCGCGGGCCAAATGCGGCCCTCCAAAGGAATTTATGCGGCCCGCGAAATTAACTATTTACCGTAAAATTTATTAACAAGTAAGATTGTACGTGGTTAACGCTTCATAAAATATTTGAATGTATTTGAATTAAAAATTGTTGGCCCCCTGAAAACCTTCAGAAATTTATCTTAGCCCGAGACAAAAAAAGGTTGGTCACCCCTGTCCTAGACGGTTTGAGCTAGCGACTTGAAATTTTCAGGGCAGGCTTATCAATAAAGGACCTGCTCTATCGCCAAAAATCAGCCCCCTACGACCCCCCCCCGGCCTCACTTTCTGGGGTTTTCTTTGTAATTCCCCTCAACAGATGGCGCGGGCGGACGAAGCCGCGGGTAACAACTAGTTTTATTTTAAAAATTCAATTTACCTGAAGCTGAATGGGATTTTTGCCAGCTTTAAACATTGTGACGTCGTTTTGCTTTGTTTCGAGGCTAACGAAAAATATAGCCTCTGGCACTGAAAAGTCACCTGACCAAGATAGGTCTATTAACAAAATGTAAACATTCATTGTTTCCATCTTGTATTTTAACAATCAGTGTTTTTTCCTTTGTTGGAAACAATGAAGGTTGGATTGTTAATAGACCTATCTTGGTCAGGTGACTTTTCAGTGCCGGAGCCTGTCTTTCTCGTTGCCTCGGTTTTGTTTAATGAGGAATTTTGCGATTGTTCAGTGAAGCATCAATAATGACCACAAGACTTTCGTGCGGGAATACAGTGTATCTTTATATATAAAAGAGGACATCCACTGACTCATCATCGCACAGCAAAATCTACTGGGGCCACCGACTCGAAACGCGGTGGATTATAGGACGGATAGCATAGGGGTGTGCTAAGACGGGCTTTTTTGAAATTCGGACCCCCCTGCTTTCCCAAGGGGGCAGAAAGGAGTTGCAGGATTGGTCGCCTAGCTCGAATTTTAATGGTGCAAAGAGAGAAAAAAAAACAATTTTCGGGGTGTTTCACAAAATGTTCTGATATTTTGATGCAACTTCGGAGGAAATAAAGATAAAGCAACGAAACTCGGAGGGAAGCTTCTCGGGGATGTTTCCAAAAAAACGATTTCTGTTATTTTGGATTTTCGCTTTGTGAAGGGGGCCAGGGGGGCCAAACTTTACTTTTTTGCCGCCTGACTCCAGTGCGGAAATGCAGAGAGGTTCAAAATTGCGCATGAGGATGTAAAAGACGTAAATAAAAAGGGAGCATTCGTTGGTCTTTGAAAATCGATTTTAAGGAGGGGCAGAAATCCAAAAAAATAGGCCTAATTTTGACGTTCGCGTCCGGTCAACCCCACTCTGTGGTAAATTCACGTACGACTTAGATATTTGGACTAAGAATAGTTCACATAATTTGCAAAAAACTAATTTCTGCTTTTTTCATATTTTACCCCTTTGCCCCTATGGCTCGCCGTAAAAACATTGCGATTTCTCAGTTTTTCCAGTATTTTGCGAGTAAATATAGGTCTAGATTAATGGAATTTGGTACGGTGATGGCAATTAACGAGTTCATCTGTCTGCTTAGTTTATTTTTGATTATCTGGATCCAATTTTACGGTATTTTATGTTTTCCGGTTTTTTACCGGAGTTTTTTTTCTAATTTTCATAAATTAACATACAAACTCTATGTTGAAAGCTTAGTTTTTAAATTGGTCATAAAATATGGATTTTGTTCTTTGAATTAAAATTTATTTCAAATGTCTAGGACTATTTTTCGATTTATCATGAAGTGGCTTATATACCGGCGTTGCTCGGGCTCTTTTTGGATGAAAGTTTGCACTATCTGAATGTGAATAAACAGAAAAAGTGAACATTATTCTCCACCTTTTTTCTCCGGCACTGCGTCAAACTCACCAGCTATAGACAACATTCCAAAACGAGCGAAGTCGAATAGAACTGTTAAAGGGACGTTAGTTGAAGATGCCATCCATTGGGAGCATTTTAAAAGAATTATTTTCGATTCTTCAAAATGAATTTTTACTATATTAATTCAAGCTTTTTTCATGTGTTCATTTTTTCTGTATATTAACATTCATATATTGCGAAATTTCATCAAAAAAGAGCCCGAGTAAGGCCGGGTATATCAGCTAGTTGGAAATAAATCGTTCTTATTTCAGAGTTATTGCCGGAAGCGAAAAAATTTTAGGTAAAGCAATATTTTCCTGCGGCTTTCTATTATTTGTAAAACTAATGTAAGCACGTCTGAATCGTCCAGAAGTAAGTGGTTGCATATAACATAAAAGGTATACAACCGGCTTCTGAAAACAACTTTTATTTCATCAGTAACCGGTTATCTTGGTGATTCGGATGTTAATGACTAGTTTCATTGTTCGAATATAGTGCAGCTTAAGACTTTTGTTGCAAGAACAAGATTATTATGAATAATGTCAGTGACGTGTTGTATGCCTTCTTGTTCAAATGCTTTAATCGGGATGAATAAGTATGCTAGAGTTGAAACCCGTTATTTATCTTGAGTTTAAAAATAATGATAATGCAGTGATTTTTCTTATTAAGGATATTCATATCCACTTAATGGATTCAATTCCTTTTGCGTCTCTATAATTTTTACTCAGACTATGAACATACACACCTGTAGTTAGAAAAAAATTATTTCTTCCTTGAAAATTTATGGATGTTTTATTGGACTATAGTAATTTATTTGTCATTTCTTCCTCGGTTTTCTTTTTCCGCGTACATTTCCGTGTACATTGTGGCATGATAAAAATTTCCTAATTTTATTATTATTTTTTTAAAATTTTAATGTGATTGTATGTATGTGTGTCTGTCTGTGTCTGCGCGCGCGCGCGCGCATGTGTAGGTCTACCTTCTGCATAGTGATGATGTCGATGTCTATAATAAATCATGAATTACCCACATTCTTCGACCTAAGCTTAAGCGGAAATAACGCCAGAGTTCCTTTTATTATTTTATTGATTATTATTTTTTATATTTTGGGAAAAACGATGCAACGATAGTTTAATAAACTGTAATTTTATGTATATTTCGATGAAAAGCGTTTCATTAAAAATCTATACAAACCCAGAGTTTATTAGAAGGAAAGATGTATTTATGAATATGGGGATTTCTTTGGAATTAAAAACGTTTTCTGTATTTCCTAATTGGGTTTTTCCCCAAAAAATTAGACAAAACTGCTGAAACAAGTTATGGTGTTTTGTGTTTTAAGGGCATTCTTTTATCATGTGTAGGCTACTTGAGATACTGAGTGTGACGGACAACTTGGAAGCATTTAAACTTTAAGCAAGAACTATTCCCGAATATATTAATGCTATATTTTGTGGCTGGTTTAGAACATTAGTGAAACGTACAACTAGCATATTCGTCATTTGGTTATTTTTGCTATTAACCGATTTTGCATTCGGGCTTTTACAATAGAATCGGTGGGAAAAAGTGATTTAATTTCGAATCTGCAGTCCGAAGCATTGAATCAGGATAATGTATTTAGGTGCAACGAATACATAAATATTCTTTACAGTAGATAAACCTTTTATTTATTTATCATGTACATCTGTAATACTGAGTAATGGCTTATGGTATCTGAAATATAAGATATAAGCACAGGTATAGGAGTCTCTTAATACTGTATGTAGAGTAAACAAAACGTCTATGCTCACAATCTAATGTGGGGCACGTGCAGGCTTTTCGCAGTATTTAAAATCACAAATCTTTTATATGATGCAAAATTTAAATTATTGCATCACGCGTAATGGTTTTTTCGGTTGGAACAAAATTCTTAACTGTAAAGAGGAAGAAATATGTAGAAATAAATTAAGCACTTCGAAGCACATTGAATTTAAATTTGATGAAGACTTCTTAAAACATCATAAGACCTAAATAAACATGTTTCAAAATAATAAAATATAAATTAAATTGTTAGTAATAAAATATATTTATTGTAATGGCAAAGAGTATACTCCAATACACTATACAAATGACGTTGCGCCTTTATACGAATTTGAACATCATTTGTTTTTGAATTAACTAATTGATGTAGGTTAGACAGCGAAGTATAATGGCGCTATCTGATGCCACACTTTCAATACATTTATAAGCATCTCTTGTAGTAGATTTTAAATAAAAATTGTTGCTCACTTGTCAGATTCAATGAGATTAAAGAAAGAGTAAGAGTGGAAATACTCTGAAAGTCAGCGCCACCACTATGAAGCCGTGATAACGAGCATGCGTCGAGTTTTCTGCTTATATTTGACCTCAGCTGTCAATTTAGCTTCAAATATGGGGTCGTTTTTTCCACTCTACTCTTTGCTCAGACAACAATTCTCCGGTGACTTTTCAGTGCCGTCGCATGCAAACCGGCGCCAACAATGCTTAAATATGCAAGACTTTGAATTATTCTTTGTATTTCCGTAACGCCTTTTTTGGGTTGGATTTTGTATCACGCATTTTCCAGAATGACATCCAGTCTTAAAATATTTTCATGTTAATAAAAGTAACAATTAAGTGAACGTTGAAGCATGTATCAATACACATAGAATAAACCAGTCTGTGTTTGGGGATTTCCGGATCAAAAATCAATCACTGGAGTCTTTTCACTATTATTACAGTATAGTTAATTTTTCTAATAAACGGTTTCCTATAAATCCCTTTTAAATCTGCATTAGGATTATTTAAATATCAATTTGTTTTCATAGATAAGTTCACGTATTACTCAGGTAATTTATATGGGCAAAGACTGTTGTTGTTATAAGGAACCGCCTTCTATTTTTATGCTCGAAGGGAGTCGCCATCAGACAACAGCATGACGGATCTGATTCTATACCGAGATTGACTTTTTTCTTCAAAATTGTGGACATCACATTGCGCATGTGCTATTTTCTTTGTTCCGGGTATGAGTAACACAAGAGTGCAGTATTAATAAATGTTAATGATGATTTGGTTTATTGAAGTTGTGTAGTTGAGTTTAAGGTACGTGTTCCTCGGTGCGACTATCACGATGATCGTTGAGCACTATTTCTTTGTATTTCCTATGGAGCTGTTTTGCTCCGAGCGACTGCCTCTAGAGTCGTCAACGATGATCGTACATCATGAATAGTCGTTCAGGAGAAGGGTGAATATAATCGTTGGTCGTTAACGATTTTTGTTGTGAGAAGACTATGTACATCATGGCTCCTTCGTTTTCTGACGCTGATGATGAAATTCTTCTCGAAGAAGTGGCGAATTACTGTCACATGCGTCCTACAAGGATCAAAGAGTCTAGGACCATATATGAGCTGAGATTGCCAATAAAGTTGGAAACCAAATTGTTCTTTAATTATTTAAATACTTGTATTTTATTTTAATAATTACTTATATAATCTTAATGTAAAATTTTTTGATGAAAGTACACCACTAAATGAACAAAATTTTACTATATTCAATTACCATATTATGCAACATTGTGTAATTCGTGCACAAAGTAGTCAAAAATATCGATTTTTTTTAAACGTTCATGACATTTTATTCGTAATTCAGATCAATGAATCAATGACTTTTTTCGATATACATATGAGCTCAAACATACGGTGTTTTCTGGCTCTTTTCATTCCATATGTCGTCTTCTCTCTCCTCAATCAAAAGGCATTTAGTTAATAATTTTTTACGTCTATTCAATTTTACACTCATTCTGTTAAACACGATCTTCCTGTAGATGTGACTGCGAATGAAAACACGCGACTAGTGAAAAATCAAAAAATCGCAGACGTTCCGAGCAAAACGGTAACCAACGATCATCGTAATAGTCGCACCGAGGAACACGTAGCTTTAGGAGATTGGTAGACCGACTTCATTATAACAACTTTTAAAGACGGACTTTTCCTTAAACATTTCTAATATAATTAAAAGAGATTGAATTCTGTCCAGTAAATATCTTACATTGATATTACTTCGTATCTGATATTACATACATTTACTTCTTGCGAGGCCTAAATTATTTTAATTAATAACTTAAAGGAAAGGTTAGAAATAAATAACTTGCCAAATAGGCTCCCTGCCAGTTTAGTTCGTTTGACTGCAGCGACACCAAGCGAGAGAATTTAGAAAAATGTGAGTCCAAACAAAGGGTCTGTTCAGTTCTGTTTCATGCTTTTTGAGGTTGTTTTCAACCATCCGCATTAAAATGCGATTAAAATGGTGATTAAAATGAACGAAAACGAGCAAGTAAAAAACGTCACGAAAAGTAGAAACGTATGTAGTGTTGTCGGATGCAACAATTCATATTTTCATACAAACGGAGTCCGCTTTTTCAACTTACCATCTGCAAAAAGAGACCCAGTCAGGAGACAGAAATGGATTGATACAGTTAGAAGAATCAATAAATAATAGTTATTAATTAAAGAATAAAAAATTAATAAATAATAGATAATAAATAAAATCAAAATAAAAAGCTGACGTTTCGGATAGAGAATAAAATCAAAGCAAAGAATATTAAAGAATGATCCTGAAGTTATGAAAGGTAAGTTTTTACCTTTAAATTCGAAACGTCCAGTAGTGAACTTTTCATGTTATTGCGCTAACCAAAAAAGCTCTGTCATTCTGAGAATCCATCAGATTTGCTGTGTGACATATAAATTATTATGATACAGTTAATATAATAGAAATCATTTCAAGGACGAAAAATAATCAATATATCTTTTGTTTAAAGAATGGACATAAAATTATGTTCAGTAATATTTTTACATTGGTTATAAGTTCAATCAAGATGAAAAGTTCCATAGAGGTTGATGATTCAATTTTTTAGAAAACAAATGCTTCCTTGAAACTTTAAGTAATCTTTAAAAATTTCATTTGAGGAACCTTCATTTGAGGAACTGATTTTCCTTGGACGGTTTTCTTAGTTAAGTTTTATACCAAATCATGCACGTGACCACACGTTTTTAATTTCCTACCTTTTATAAGTGATTTGGTTCGAAAATAAATCTCAGCGTTACTTATTTTCTGGAAATTGTTTGAAATTAGTACATCCATTTCCAGGGGCGTAACTACGGGGGGTTCTGGGGGTTCGGACAAACCCCCCTTTTATTTCCCTGAACTGTTTAAATTCATTTGTTTCTCTTTGTTTCTACTAAAAAATTATTCTACATTTTATCCAAACGGCTACAGCTATCGAGACCAAACTTTAAACTTAAGATTATAATCTTTCTTGGGAGGTCTGATTAGTTTTCTAGTGGAATCGGTGAACCGGAAGATCAGTTTACTCCAGCGCCAGCCAAAATACAGGGTGAATACAAAAGTCTGAACCTCCGTTTTATTTTTTGAACCGAAGCAGATATGTCAATTTTGATGAATTCAATGAATAGGAAGTTGTGGGTGGCCTATCCCATGGTGCACTTTTCATCATCCCAAATATGCAAATTAGGACACATTCAAAATTTATCTCAAAAACCGTAAAGGATAGAGAAAAAACCCCAATTGCAAACTTGTTCAGCATAAAAAAACAAAACAAAAAAAAATCATCCAAATCGGACCAACCAATCACCAACAATCTTACAACCAGTCACACTGCACAAGGAAAACTGAATGTTATTTCCACTATGTATAGCATGCAAATCAAATAATATACATAAATTACCATACTCACATTCACTTTCATGCGGAAAAGCAAATAACAGGCAAGTTTCAGCACACAGAAGACAACTATTCCCGGATGGCAAGCTACACTGTTCCGGAAATGGTCAACATGATCTTCTGCTTGTGGGTGATTCGTTGGTCTGATTTGGATGATTTTTTTTGTTTTGTTTGTTTTTTTATGCTGAACAAATTTTGAATTGGGTTTTTCTCTCTATCCCTTATGGTTTTTGAGATAAATTTTGAATGTGTCCTAATTTGCATATTTGGGATGATGGAAAGTGCACCATGGGATAGGCCACCCACAACTTCCTATTCATTGGATTCATCAAAATTGACATATCTGCTTCGGTTCAAAAAATAAAAGGGGGGTTCAGATTTTTGTATTCATCCTGTATAAATTTTGAAATATCTCGTTGAACATTGAGTTTATGAAAATTTTGAAGGGACTAAAAAGTGTTCCAATTTCAATTTTAAACAACTTTTGTTAAGAAAATTTTTCAAAATTCCAACCGGAAGTTCCAGTTTTACTCTTGTCAAAATCCAGTTTTTGGCTAATTCAGGCGAAATAAGACGGTATAGGAAAATTTGTGAAGTATACAAAAGTATTTAGAACTTTATTTTAACAACTTTTATTTACGAAATTTTTCAAAATTGCAACCGGAAGTACCAGTTTTACTCTTATCAAAATCCAGTATTTTGCTAAAATAGGCGACAGAAAATGGTATAGGAAAATTTGGAATCTATACCAAAGTGTTTGGAAGCTAATTTGAAGTAACTTTTTTCACAAAATTTCTATCGGAAATAGCCATTTTAGACAGTTGTTTAGTTTTTTTCTGTATTTGGACCAGGATATTATTCTGTATAAGAAAGTCGGATGGTGAACATACCTCATTTTTTTTAATTCGAGATGGTTTTAATGATATTTGAATTAACGAAGTTTATGGAACCACCACCTCAATTATTATATAGATTGAAAATATTGAGAAAGAATTATTATATAGATTGAAAATATTTTGAAGCAAAAGTCAAATTTTATTAGGAGGTAAAAGTAATTTACAAAATAATTTTAACAAAAATCTTAACAGTTATCTGTATATTAACTATACTGTACGTTAAATTTTTCTATATATTTTAATAATAGGACAAAGATGAACTATTATTAAACTTTTATTAAAAAATCCAAACAATATTTTTGAAAGACTGACTGTATTAGGTCTCCCCTCCCCCCATCAACCTCTTCGAGAATCGTACTAGTTTTGAAGTGAACATGTACGTTGTATTTACAAAGCCTAAAGTAGGAATTCCCGGTTTAATCTAACGATATTTTTCTGTTATTAGATATTATAACGATTTTTCTGGCCCTAGCGAATCGCTTTGAACTTATTAAAAAGGAACGCAGAAGGCCTTGAATATATTTATCAATATTTTTTATTCCCTCTTTAAATTAGAAATGTCGGGATAGTTGTGTGGAAACTTTAATATATTTTAAACTCTGTCCAATGGTATTATTATTTTAAATAAAATTAGGAAAACAAAATAAAAAGATACGTGTCAATTGGTTTTTAAATAAATCAGTTGTCTCCCATTAATAAACAGTACAAAAGCGAACTTCACCGAATGTGTAAAACTTTCCACTCTCGAGGAGAATCGCATGCTGTTATTGATCGTTTTCCTTTTATCTCTGCTCTATTATTTTCTGTTTTCATTATTATTATTTTTTTATTCTTTACTTCTATCTTCTGTATTCTTCTGACCTGACACGCTTCTTTTTACAGGGAAACTAAAAATGGGAATTTCGTTTTTGAGGAAATCTAAACTAACTATTTTCGAGAATCGTTCATTATTTAATAATGTATGTACATGATTTAAAGACATTAGTGCGATATAAATAAATGTGAACGATACTGTTATTGTATCTGTATTCTATCTCGTTGGGACTTGTAGAGATAATGTGGCAAAGGGTTATTTCAATATTGAAAACGTGACCGCTCCGCACCAGGGGTTTTTCAAATGAACCGAGTCTTGACCCATTTGAGATGCTGAGGGGTGGTAGGATGAGGGTAAGGGAGAACATGAAACGCGGAGAGAGAAAAGGGCGAATGGCAAAACATCAACCAAACAAACATTCGACAAGCCTGCAGCAAAGATAGCCTGCAGCACGATCAAGGAACTCAAATGAAAGATGCTCTATCGATCTACGAATTCGAAGGAGCTGGACTACAGTTAAAGGCAGCCAAGGAAAATTCATTTTCCTAGACGAATATCTGAAGATAGATTGCTTTTCTAACTACTTCGTTATAAAAGCACTCTACCTGAAGACTGCTTTCAGCGCTGTTCGAATTAGCGCAGTTTAACGTTTTTTGCGCAGTATGCATTTCACGATTCTTGATGCTGAATGAACAATTTGAGTAAAATTACAAAGTGTACTGGAATCAAATAGTGATAAAATAAAAAGGGCAATTAATCTTTAGATATTAAATTAGGGTAACAAAATTTTATTTATATCACATCATGAATGATGGCATTATATCACAGCATCCATTATATTAAATTATGGTGAATCTATAGTCTACATCAAATTATATTACTGTCACATTTTAATTCTCAATCCATTTATGAGTTAAACACAGAACGAACTGTATAAATTCTTACTGAAGTGAAAATTTGCATGCTACAACTGCACACACAAGGCTAACCCCCATCCCCAGCAATTAAAAATTTTATTTTCATAAAATTAAAATATTATATTGAAGAGTTAAAAAGAAAAACTATAATTAAACAGGCTGTAACAAAAGTAGTGGTTGGGCTATACGGAAGGTACACTAAACGATTTTTAAAATAGCCAGGTTATTTTACGAAAACCATTCTTTTAGCACCTTTCGAAGTACCCTCCCTTGGCTTCTATATAATGTTTCATGCTCCTCATACGTCGGACATGCATTTTTTCCTGTTCAAAATGTACTCAAAAATGGAGTCATAGTACGCTGCTAAGACGTCATCGTCACTGTCGAAATGTAAACAGCTGATCTTCCTTTCGACTTGTGGGGAACAAAAAGGAAGTCGCAAAGTGCGAAGTCTGGAGAATAGGGGGAATGCGTCAACTTAACAACCCGATTTTTACAGAAAAACTCAGTTCCATTAAGCATGGACTGAGCCACAACAAACCGCTTGTTCCAGTCTTTGGACGCTTCTTCTTTCATTTTTCTAGGACTTTCGGCAGGCGGGATGCCACATACTACTATGCTGCAAACGTCTTTTCGTTTTTAACCACGACAGTGTAGACATGACAATGGAACAGAAGAAAGTTGCCACGATCACCTTCCCAGCACTCCGAGAACGTTTACATTTCTATGGTGGCCCTTGCCGTTTGGGAAGCCACTGTTTGGATTGTTCCTTAGTTTCGGGGTTGTAATGATAGTCAGTTTCGTCACTTGTGCAGTTGTCGTCGACGCGTTTTGTTGCCCCATTGTTGAACCTTTTGATCATTTCTTGGCACCACTGCATTTCGGGAGGCTTTCTGCTCTTGGTGAAGAAACAAGATATCCGTCGTGACGAAACTTTCCTGAGTTGCAGGTTTTCATGTAAGATTGTTTTAACCGCTGATGGTTCTATGGCCAGGCTTGCCTCAATCCGGGAATGGGTTACTCGATTGTCATTCGCGTTCATATCCGACACAGCAAGGATGTTTTCCGGCGTAACTTCATCGGCTGGCCGTCTACTGCTAGGTTTGTCTTCAAATGACGGTCCCCTCTTAAACTGGCGATAGCAAGATGAAACTGTAGGTTTACTCGGAGCTTTCCCAGGAAATGTCTGTTATAAAGTTTCAAGACAATCCGACATTTCTAAGCCTTTGGAATAAATATAGAAAATCATAGAACCCCGTGCCTGCTGATTCAGCTCTATCTACCAGTGCGCGAGCTTTATAATTCTGCGTTCGACGACGTTCGGGTATCATCTCATACTCAGGAATTTAGAACGACTACAGAGTAACGCATCGCGGGATTCTTTTCTACTAAGCAGGTGACAGTGAAGCATCGCTGATTGGCGGACTTACAAACAAAAGGCCATAATATCGAATTTGCTTTAACAAGGTGAAATTGCAATGATTGGGTATCAGCTAAATTACAATGATTGGCTAGTGTAGTTTTTGTCGTGAAAGTAAAAGACAATAGACAGGAAAAACAGAAATAATAAAGGAGTTAATCAACAGCTTGAAAAGATAGTCAAAGTCGAAGCAAAAATAAAAAGCAAAAATAATAAATAATAAAAAATAAAGTAAGGATAATTTTGTTTTTAAACACACTTTAACGCCATCTATTGGTAAAGTCTTGAACGATATTCTTCATATAAAAAAGGGGGGAAACGCGAAAAATTGCTCCAGTAGATGGCGCCAGTGCACCGAGCACTCTATTCCTAGGGAAAACATGGCAGCTTATCGAAGTTGGACAGAAAACAAACTAAAATTTGAACTTTCAAGGCGTGAAATTTCAACAAGGGGACGAAAAAATTGATTTGATTGAGAGGTATTGTTTGATATTTGGGCTAAGGCCTAGCCTTCACACACTCCCGACTGTTTTCCGTTCTGTTTTCCAGGTTCGATGATTTTTTATTAATATTAGGACCGATAGGTACTTATGTTTTCACAATGTTCGTCCGTCCGTCCGGCCGTCTGTCTGTCTGTCTGTCGGTGCTCTAGCTTTCGAACGCTTCCGAATTTTCGACTTCCGTTTTCGCCAATCGACAACTTAGGGAAATCGGAAGACTAAGTTCGTTGGTGGAAAAAATCGGTGAACTACTTCCGGTTCAAAACGTCAAAAATAATATAGGGGACCACGTTTTTCACTATACAATTCCATGTATAAATGGCCTATGCATTGCCAAATGCTGTTCTCCCTTTGGCATTCCATAGCTAAAGCAAAGAAAAAGCTTGTTAATTAAATGAAGACACCTGATCGTCTTCCTTGATGGTCAATATCAGTCAGAACTGATTCAAGGGTATGTGGTTTAGTGGTTCAAAGCTCAGATTTGGCATGTAAAATATCAAACAACTTGGAATGATGTGTAATGAATGAATATAACGTAAAATTAATGATAGTCGAAATTGGTTCAAAGGCACATGGCTTCGTTGTACCATTATGGTTCCTTGGGACTATCAATGCTAAAATATGGCATGTAATATATTAAACGACTTGGAATGATGTGCCATGAATAAATATACCGTAAAATTAATGATAGTCGAAATTGGTTCAAAGGCACCTGGTTTCGTGTAACCATTGTGGTTCATTGGAACTGTCAATGCGAAAATATGGCATGTAATATATCAAACGACTTGGAATGATGTGCCATGAATGAATATAACGTAAAATTAATGAGAGTCGAAATTGGTACAAAGGCACCTGGTTTTGTGGAACCATTATGGTTCATCAGAACCGCAATGCTAAAATATGACATATAATATATCAAACGACTTGGAATGATGTGCCATGAATAAATATAACTTAAAATTAATGATAGTCAAAATTGGTTCCAAGGAACCTGGTTTAGTGGAACCATAATGGGACATTAGAACTTTCAGTGCTAAAATATGGCATGTAATATATCAAACGATTTAGAAT
The DNA here is from genome assembly GCA_023313115.1 of Rhysida immarginata. Classification (NCBI taxonomy): domain Eukaryota; kingdom Metazoa; phylum Arthropoda; class Chilopoda; order Scolopendromorpha; family Scolopendridae; genus Rhysida; species Rhysida immarginata. Next base: position 555,882 of record JAHWFO010012769.1, read on the forward strand.
GATGTGCCATGAATCAATATAACGTAAGATTAATGATAGTCGAAATTGGTTCAAAGGCACCTGGTTTCCTGGAACCGTAATGGTTCATTGGAACTGTCAATGCTAATATATCAACCGACTTGAAATGATGTGCCTGAATGAATGTAACGTAATATTAATGATAGTCGAAATTGGTTCAATGGCACCTGGTTTCATGGAACCATTATGGTTTATTGGAACTTTCAATGATAAAATATAATATGTAATAAATCAAACAACTTATAATGACGTATCATGAATGAATATAACTTAAAATTAATGATAATCGAAATTGGTTCCATGATTCATGTTATAATGATACCATTATGAAACCACTGGAAAATTTCAATGCTAAGATATGCCATGTAAGTATTTACGCTTTATATTATCAATAGTTAGTTTTTGTAGGCAAATTTTAACAACAGCTTGTAGCTAATCATTCATTCAATGGTACATGCTTACGTAGAAAAGCGTTGGCAATAGTTTAATAAGAAAGAGTTGACCCTTACACAGAACGCTTCAACAATTAACGCTTATTTTATAAAATAGGAATGTTTACAAATTAAAGGATTCGTATATATTTTAATCTATAGAGAATTGCTACTTTCTCCATTTAACTTTTTAGGTATTTTTATTCCGTTTGAACTATACATTTCCCTTAGAAGTATGCCTTATTAGCAACCAGAGGCATCCTTAGCAATTTCATCTAATTCTTAAAAAAGAAAGGCTTCTTTAGAAATCAAATGCTTTCCTTTTCGTTCTCGAATGTTTTAAAATCCTATCGGTCCTGGGCATTTCGGTTGCCTGACTTGTTATACAATATTTCTACAATCTACACCCTCTTTTTTTGTACATGGTACTTTGGTACTCTTTTCTGTTTCTGTTTTAGATTAGAAAGTTATGATTGAAACAACAATTTCAAAACAATCCTAACTCTTCCTGAACCTATTATTCCCACGTGGCCTTTGACTGGGTTCAAAACAGTTTCTAATGAACACATGACACATCTAAAAACATTAACGTACAGTAATGTGGTACATTATATGCAATTTAGAATGGCAGTAGACAATCAACATAGTAATGATATTAAAGCTATTGAAAAAGGAAAGCAACTTTATGCAGCTAACAAAATAGAAGTATGCAGCATTAACATAGCAAACCCACCAAATATCTACTTTAGTGGCATAGCTGCAGCAGCTATGAAAAAATAAGTAAGAAAATTTAGTTTATCAGATAATCATGCTGAATTATGCATGTTGAATAGCTACTCTCCATTTTAAACCTAGTCCTTTTCCTTCGGAAATTTATGTCCTCCAGTTCTGTTTTTACATAATGGAACACAACAATACCATGTCATCTTAGAAATAAGCTTGTGAGCCTGAGTAGAGTGCTTGTTACTATGACGCCGCCCTGGTGAGCTGGGTCAGAAATGCTCCGCGTTTTCCCCCATTAAAATAATTAATTGCCACTAATTGATCAATTATTTAGTGGATTTTTTAATTGATTCATGTACTGTCATCAGGAATAAGTGTGCAAAATTTCAAGTCAATCGGTTAATAGGAAGTAACTTTAATATCGATTACAAAATTCCACCCAAACAAACAGACATACAATACTAGTAGAATAAAGTATATTAATATAAATGAACAAAGCACAGAGATCAGAAATAGTAAACAAGTTATGAAACTTATTATATAAGTAGGTATTGAGTTTAAGGTACTGTCATCGCCTTTAGATAGTAGGGAGTCGTTCAACTTTCAATATTTCTATGGTTCTCTCGGGCTAATGAAAACTTCTCCTGACAAGTAGCAGCAACATCAATTTTAGTCTGCGTTTCTCTCAATTACAAGCCTTCAGCAAAGCCAATTTGTGTGACTTTGCAATGTAAAATATTAAATATTGTAAAATTAGTCAATAATAAATATTTTTAGGCAAAGACTTTATTGTACAGGTTACTTTACTGTTGTTATTGAACATTATTATTAGTGAAAAAAGAATTATAGTACACGTATTTACTTAAACCCATTTAGAAAAAAAATTACTTCAAATACTAGCTGATAAAGATCATACAAGATATCATATTGGTTGTAATTTAAATCATAGAACTCGTCTGCCAGCAAATTTTACACACTTTTTCATTTTCTGTAGATTACATAATTCTTTACTAAAACAACTTTTTAAAATAATTAATAGGAAATAGAGGTCGAAAGCAAAAGCATATATAGCGAAGTTACAATAATTTTTTTAAAAATTATTCCCGTTTTTTCTTTTCATTTAATTTTTTTTTGTCTTAACAGTTCATTAATGTATTTCTACTTATCTTTCTATATATATAAAGAAGGATGTTTGTTTGTTTGTTTGTGGGTTTGTTTCTTATACAAATCTACAGTTTTGTTCCGATCTTGATGAAATTTTGCTCTGCGTTGTATTTATTGAGTTATTATTTAACCAATTGGGAGTTATAATTTAATTTTTTGAGATTGTTCTGTTTACCTACAAGTGTAATTATCCCGGGCAACGCCGGATACCTCTGCTAGTCTTCTATATATATAAAGAAGAATGTTTGTCGGTTTGTGGGTTTGTTTGTTTGTTTCTTATACAAATTTACAGTTTTATTCGGATCTTAATGAAATTTTGCATACTTGACCTTCAAAGCATGTGGAAGGTCACTGTCTACCTGAGATCTCGAAAAAATAATAATTATTGATAAAAAAAATTGATCAAAGAATTAAAATAGTACCTCCTTTTGATTAAAAATAGAAAAATAAAATAAATCTTAGCAGTTGATAATGAAAGATCCGCAATGTGGAGTAATGAAATATATGAAGTGGACGGAAACACAGATGAATCGAAGGTCTTGTGGATGAAGCGTATGTAGATCTGGATGAAGCAGACGAAACACAGGTGAAAAGATGAAACACAGGAAGGTCTTGGTGAAGTTCTAGGTGAATGTTACAAGACCTTCGATTCATCTGTGTCTCCGTCCAGTTCATATATTGTATTCTCCATATTGGGTGACTTTCATTATCAATTGCTAATATTTATTTTATTTTTTCCATTTTTTAATCAAAAGGAGGTACTATTTTTAATTATTTATTCAATATTACAACTCCTACTCTTATATAAATAAAAAAATCGATATTCATGGTTATGGCAAGGTATATTAATGAGAAATATCTCATGACCAACAATGCAAGGCAAAGTTTGTGCAATAATACTTATCAACAATGGTATCAACACGCAATTCACAAACACTCTGCACGGACCAACAATATATATCTCATGACCAACAATCCAAGGCAGAGTTTGTGCAACATAGGTAAGTTTCTTAAAACGAGAATTCTTAGTACTTAAAATTTCTTGAAAATCTTTAAAAATGATCAGTAACTGGAGATAATGGAGAGTTAGCAGAATATTGAGAAAGAGTGGAAAGACAACAGAGGAAGCACTCCTTTAGCTCTGTGCTGTATTAAGCAAATTTTAAGCAAGTAAATAGAAGAATCGGCGACCACTAGACTACACAATGTGATGAATGGCCAAGTTTTGCTTCAAGACATCGAGAGAAGAGTGGGAATTGCAACAACATCAAGTGTACATCTAAAGTAAGATTACGTGAGTAGAAATTATTCAGACTAGCAGTGGCATCCTTGCAGAGGTCCATCCATTGTGAGCCTTTAAAGAAATTTTTTCGAATTTTCATTAAGAATTTATTCAAAGCGTTTTCATGTGTTTATTTTTAAGATATTGTAAAATTTAATCCAAAAAAAAAGCCCGAGCAACTCCGGGATTTTCATCTAGCTTATTTGGTCGCACATCAGATCCAAACATTTCATAAAAATACATTTTGACTATATTCTCTGGGAATTTGTATATTGTGGAAACTGAGATGCTGATAATGCGATGATTGAACGTTCGTTTCCAAGAATTATTAATAATGAGCATGAAATGATGATGCAGTGACAGAACATTAATAAGGCAGCGTCTATTGATGAGGCAAAGGAGTCACGCGTTTCTCCCTTGAGCTACCTATCAAACGTCCAGACAACTGGCAAAAATTTATGTGACTGGAAAGGAAAGAAAAAGAACGAGTATTGGTTAGAGAAACTCTGCAACAAAAACAGAAAAAGCTATACGAGCATTTCAAACATCTGAACAACGGTAGTTTCGAATAGAGTAAGAAAAACCTGAGTCTAAACGTATCTGTACGATAGACTCTAAAATGTCTGGTGATGCTCCGCAGTGGTGAAACAAGTCAAGATGAGTTTAGATAAAGTCCCTCTGTATCACATAGAATTCCTGTTTTTCGTATTTTTCGTATTGCTCTGTGTTGTATCGATTGAATTATTATTTAACAAATTCGAAGTTATAAATTAATTTTTTTTTTGAGATTGTTCTGTTTACCTACAATTCACCCAACTAGTCACGCGTTGGCGCAATGCGTGGAAAGGTTGGGACTATGTCGAAAATTGAATAGTGTATTACATAGAGGACAAATGTGAGTATAAGATATAAAAAGAATTTTGAAAATCGGTTAACAAATAAAAAAGTTACAGCCGTGGAGATCTTATTTATCAATCGCCCCTCGTAATTATCCCGGGCAACGCCCTCTGCCAATCTTTCTATACAGGGTGTAAATGGACGACGTTTCACAAATTTAAGGATATGTAGAGGATGAAACTCTGAGCAAAAAAAAGTCTAGTCGCGTTTTTCGATCTGAGGCTCCGTTAAAAGGTTATGGCGCTTTAAAGTTCGTTATCGGTAAGGAATATCGGTATCGGCCAAGGTGATTCTAAAAGGTCGTGCCCAAATGAAAAGGCAGGTAGAGGATGAAATTCTGAGCAAAAAAGTCTAGTCGCGTTTTTCGAATTAAATAAACTGAATACATTGTTGCATCACATAGAGAGTGCATTGTTATTCGTATTTCTGCCAATAATAAGCCCTAAATTCGCACTATCTATGATGATGTAACAATGTATTCAGTTTCATTGCGGAGGCCTTCTCTATCGGTGGTCACGAATAAACTGAAGATTTGCAGAAAGAAAATTCTGCCTTGATCATTTTATGACATTTCCTTGTGACTACTGAAAAACTCTGAAAATGCTATGTTAAATGTTATATCGTTAGAAAGAGCTTTAAAAACTGATCATTTTATCCACTGACACTTTATGTCTCAGTTTAATACCTTCAGAGAAATTTAGTTTAAAACTATTTTGATTTTATATATTAACTCATTTCTTATTCTTTGTGCAAAATGAGATATTTCAGCTCTGACAATTTTTTATTTTATTATTTTTTAATTAAAGAGATGGGAATTAATAATAAGATGGGTTGTTCTCCTTCAAATTATGACGGGATCCATCTAGTTATATAATAAATTAAAAAAAAATTCGGATGGTTTTGGCATAGTTGTCGTTGATTATTTTATATACACAAAATATACAAAAAATGAGACTTGTAACCTTTCAAGCAGTCAAAAGAAAATAGCTTCCACTTACACCTGTAAATCACTTCCGCATCTCACGATAACGAGCGCTGCATCAGCTTATCTTTTGATCACGCATATAATTATATCGATACTGTGCACCATTTATGTTACACTATTAACCAAATAGATTAGTTTATTATTAATAAAACAAAAATTCTCATCACAACAGCCAAAATAATCTTTTTGTCAACATAAATTGAGTACGTGACATAAAACTTGCCTTCCCCCGATGCTAAGCAAAAACTTAATGGAATCGTTCCATAGTAAGCGTGCTCGACTAGATACCTAGAAAAACTAACCTCATTGAATTGAAGTATTGTAAGGAAGCCGAACAATTTTGACTTAGGTGAAAACCTTTATGCACCCGTCTGTACATGGTGATTCTAAAAGGTCGTGCCAAAATGAAAAGGCAGGTAGAGGATGAAATTATGAGCAAAAAAGCCTAGTCGCGTTTTTCGATCTGAGACTCCGTTAACAAGTTATAGCGCTTTAAAGTTTCGTGACGTCACTTCCGTTTCAGTCAAAAAATATTTTTTAACATATTTTGATTTCCGGTTTTAAATGTCCTATAAATAAAGGCTACTTCAAAGTACATTTTATAGCCTACAGGAAAAGGTAGTTTGTTAAATTAGCAAATATTATGTAAATGAAACGTAATAATTTTCAAATTCTTCCTTCATATTCGAATGCAAACCTTTTCGAATTTAAAAGTTTTTCGATATAATTGTTATAAAATCAAGAAAAGCTTGCTTATTAAATTAGAAATCAATTATTAAACAGAAACGTAAGCATTTTCGAACATAAATTTTGAATGCTTGGGTCGTACTTTCGCGCCTCTGAGGACAAACCGGAAGTGACGTCACGAAACTTTAAAGCGCTATTACTTTTTAACGGAGCCTCAGATCGAAAAGCGCGACGAGACTTTTTTGCTCAGAATTTCACCCTCTACCTGCCTTTTCATTTTGGCACGACCTTTTAGAATCACCCTGTATATAAAGAAGAATGTTTGTGAGTTTGTGGGTTTGCTTCTTATAAAAATCTACCAGTTGAATTCCGATCTTGAAAAAATTTTGTATACTTGACCTTCAAAGCATTTGAAAGGTCACTGTCTACCTCAGATTTCGAAAAAATAATAAATATCGATAATTAATCGATATTCATAATGATGGCAGGGCATTTTAATAAGAAATATCTCATGACCAACAATGCAAGGCAAATTTTGTGCAATATAACTAAGGTCGAATTTTTAACAATGCATAGAATTCCTATTATTCAGGCTATTGAGAAAGAGTGGAAAGCAGATTCCTATTCAGAGGAAGCAGTCCTTTAGCTCCGTGGTGTATTGAGCACATGGTGAGTATGTCAATAGAAGAATCGGCGACCACTAGACTACACAAACTGATGAATGGCCAAGTTTTGCTGCAAGACATCGAGAACAGAGTGGGAATTCAACAACATCAAGTGTACATCTAAAGTAAGATTACGTGATGAAGAAATTATTTAGGCTAGCAGTGGTATACTTGGAGAGGTCCATCCATTGTGAGCATTAAAAAAAATTTTTTTTCGAATTTTCATTATGAATTTTTACTGTATTAATTCTAAGCGTTTTCATGTGTTTATTTTTAAGATATTGCAAAATTTAATAAAAAATCTAAGCGTCCCAGCCACGCCGGGGTTATCACCTAGCTTATTTGGTAGCATAGCAGATCCAAACTCTTCATAAAAATACATTTTGACTATATTCAGTGTGAATGTGAATATTTTGGAAACTCTGCATTGGAAACATCTGAACAACGGCAGTTTCGAATAGAGCAAGATGGTATACAAGCTTCTACGTCAAGGGCAAGAAAAATTTGGGTCCAAAGTATTCAGTGATGTTCGCCGGTGGTTAAGATGGACATTGTTTTAATCTGAGGCAAGTCAAGAAAAGCTTAAATAAAGTCCCGGTATATTACGTAGAATTCCTGTTTTTCGGATTTTTCGTAGAAAGTATAGTCACAATGCGCGCGCAAAATTTACGTTTCTTCCGACAGATAGCGTACGTGCAGCAATGGAACAACATGGCGTGTGTAAGTGATGTACGTTACAAGCAGCGTGGCGTCACTGAATTTCTCACTGCGGAGCAAGAAACGGTTGGAAACATTCACAAACGTTTATGTGCAGTTTTTGGAACATCAGCAATCGACAGAAGTACGGTTAGTCGTTGGACACAGAGGGTGAGGCCATCAGAAAGCGGTTCGGCGGAGCTCCAATATTTGCCGCGGTCAGGGCGGTCATACTCGGCTATCACACATGACAAGATGCAGCGTGCTGATGCGCTCATTCCTCAGGACTGATGCAGAACGACTCGGCAGTTGGCGCTGGAGCTGTCAATCAGCAAAGGAAGTGTGGGTGAAATCTTCCGTGCTCTTGATTACACAAAAACGTGTTCACGATGGGTTCCGCGCTGTTTTACGGAGGAACACAAAGCTCTGACGTGGCGGAAATTCTATTGCGCATGCGCATGTCTCATTAACATGTTAGCGTGAAATCGTCTATTCCATAGTTTTTAAAATTTTTAAGAATTTTGAAATATTCATGATTTTAACATCACAAAGCAAATGATTTTTTAATAAGTCATTGAATATTTTTTATAAAAAATATAAAAAATATTTTGTAAT
>JAHWFO010012769.1:601557-640521 GCA_023313115.1 Rhysida immarginata
GCCTTTGATAGTGTCCCACACTCATGGCTTTTATATACACTACGATTTATTAAATAAACCCTACACTTTAGAAAGTACAATGCTGCATTGGAGAACTACACTACACCTCACACTCAACATTGAAACCATCACGACTGACAAAATACAGATAAACCGGGGCATCTTCCAGGGTGACTCACTGAGCCCACTCTGGTTTTCTCTTGCACTAAATGCACTTTCAAACAGACTGAACAGCACAACTTACGGCAACACAATTAAACACAATAAAAGCTGCAACTACACGCTTTCACACGTACTCTACATGGACGACATGAAAATCTACGCCTCCACACAAACACAACAGCACAAATTATTTGACATTACACCAACTTTTTCAAAAGACAAACACGTGCAATTTGGGTTGGACAAATGCAAAATTACAAAAATTTTGAAAATGGAGTACTTAGGGAAAGGGGGCTTCAAAGTAGATGAACAAGATCACATTGCTGCTATGGAAAATGACGAATTTTATAAATATCTAGGATTTAAGCAAGCCAAGCTTCTGGAGCACAAACGCATAAAGAATACACTCACTAAACAATATCTTCATAGGCTAGAGACAATACTTAAAACGCATTTAAATTCCAGAAATTTAATCAAGGCCATCAATGCTTATGCCACGTCAATACTCTCCTACTCCTTTGGAGTCATACAGTGGACACACACAGATCTTGAGGGACTTGAAAGGAAACAACGTAAACTGCTTACAAAGCACAGAAAACACCATCCACACGCAGCTATTGAAAGACTCACGCTGCCTCGTTCAGATCTTATTGACATAATAGATCTACACCAGAGACAGTCTCAGTCACTCAGAATATTATTTTACTCTAAACAACACACATCACCATTACACAAAGCAGTCTGAAACAAAATACACATTTATGGTTTGGTTTGGTTTGGTTTGTTTGGTATTAACGTCCTTTTCAACTGCCATGGTCATTTCAGGACGGCGTTATAGGGGCCGCAAATTTTGCCTCGCAAGGGTTCTTTAACGTGCAGCCGGCAAACGACTACACGGGACCAACGGCTTTACTTCCCTTCCGAAGGAAGTGCGTGATCTCAGGATTTCCCCCTGAAAAATCCTCGTCGTCCTCGGCCGGGATCGAACCCGCGTACTCGGGCATCAGAGGCGATCACGCAACCTGCTGAGCCACCGAGGCCGATAAATACACATTTATGAATCTGAACAGCGTGCAGAACACCCATAAAATTCCTACAACATGCACTAAGCTGCAATCATGGCTCGGAAAGCAACTCAGGGGTAGACAACTCAGGGGTAGACACCCTACTGACCTCAACCAGTCGCACGTCGACAAAAAAGCGTCGAACTTTTGGTTGAGTGAAGAGAGTCTCTTTGGAGAAACTGAAGAAACCATGATTGCCATATAGATTTTTTATCAATAATTATTATTTTTTCGAAATCTCAGGTAGACAGTGACCTTTCTCATGGTTTGAAAGTCAAGTATGCAAAATTTCATCATATGGGAAGAAAACTGTAGATTTGTATAAGAAACAAACCCAGAAACCCACAAACAAACAAACAACCAAACATCCTTCTTTACAAATATATAGAAAGACTAGCATGGTTACCCGGCGTTGCCCGGGATAATTAAACTTGTAGGTAAAGAGAACAATTTCAAAAACTTAAATTATAATTCCCAATTGGTTAAATAATAACTCAATCAATACAACACTAAAAGGGATTATACATCTATCTATCTATCTATCTATCTATCTATCTATCTATCTATCTATATATATATATATATAAAGAAGGATGTTTGTGGGTCTGTTTGTTTTTATGTCTTTTATACAAATCTACAGTTTTATTCCGATCTTGATGAAATTTCGCATACATGAACTTCAAAGCATGAGGAAGGTCACTGTCTACTTTAGATTTCGAAAAAATAATAATTATTGATAAAAAATCGATATTCATGGTTATAGCAGGGCATATTAATGAGAAATATCGCATGACCAACAATGCAAGATAAAGTTTTTGCAACAATGGTATCAACACGCAATTCACAAACACTCTGCACGGACCAACAATATATATCTCATGACCAACAATGCAAATAAAAGTTTGTGCAACAATAGATATCAACAATGGTTTCAACACGCAATTCACCAATAACAATGAGCTCAAAATGATGATGCAATGATAAAGCAATCCTTTCCAAGAATTATAACAATGAACATAAAATAATGATGCAATATGGATAAGTTTCAATTTGTAACAATGCATAGAATTCCTGTTATTCAGGCTTTTCTTAGAAAAGAGAGTTCTTAGTACTTAACAATTTCTTGAAAATCTTTAAAAATGATCAGTAAATGGAGATAATGGAGAGTTAGCAGACTATTGAGAAAGAGTGGAAAGACGACAGAGGAAGCACTCCTTTAGCTCCGTGATGTATTGAGCAAATGGGAAGCAAGTAAATAGAAGAATCCGCGACCGCTAGACTGCACAAAGTGATGAATGGCCAAATTTTGCTTCAACACATCGAGAGAAGAGTGGAAATCGCAACAACACTAAGTATACATCTAAGGTAAGATTACGTGAGTAAGAAATTATTTAAAATAGCAGTGGCATCCTTGGAGAGGTCCAGCCATTGTGAGCCATTAAAAAGATTTTTTTCGAATTTTCATTAAGAATTTTTACTGTATTAATTCTAAGCATTTTCATGTGTTTATTTTTAAGATATGGCAAAATTTATTTTAATTTTTTGAGATTGTTCTGTTTACCTACAAGTGTAATTATCCCAGGCAACGCCGGGTACCTTTGCTAGTCTATCTATCTATATAAAGAAGGATGTTTGTGGGTCTGTTTGTTCGTTTGTGGGTTTGTTTGTTTCTTATGCAAATCTACAGTTTTATTCCAATCTTGATGAAATTTTGCATACTTGATCTTCAAAGCATGAGGAAGGTCACTGTCTACCTCAGATTTCGGAAAAATAATAATTATTGATAAAAAAAATCGATATTCATGGTTATGGCAGGGCATATTAATGAGAAATATCTCATGACCAACAATGCAAGGAAACGTTTGTGCAACATTAGGTATCAACAATGGTATAAACACGCAATGCACAAACACTCTTCACGGACCAACAATAAATATCTCATGACCAACAATGTAAGGAAAAATTTGTGCAACAATAGGTATCAACAGTGGTATCAACACGCAATTCACCAATAACAATGAGCACAAAATGATGATGCAATGATAGAAAGTTCGTGTGTGTGTGTGTTTGGCACCTTTTTGCAGTGCATAACCTATTTCCAAAAATCACATTAGTATATTTAACTTCTTGAGATTGTTGATTACCTACTGTGTAATTACCCGAGAAACGCCGATAAAACACTCTGCACGGACTAACAAACTATATCTCATGAACAACACTGCAAGGTAAAGTTTGTGCAATATAGAATTCAATGCATCGAATTCCTGTTATTCAGGCTTTTCTTAGAAAAGAGAATTCTTAGTACTTAACAATTTTTTTGAAAATCCTTAAAAATGATCAGTAATTGGAGATAATGTGTTAGCAGACTATTGAGAAACAGTGAAAGACGATAAAGGAAGCACTCCTTTAGCTCCGTGCTGTATTGAGCAAATGGTAAGCAAGTAAATATAACGCCGGGTCCGCTGCTAGTTCTTCTATATATATAAAGAAGGATGTTTGTTTGTGGGTTTGTTTGTTTGTTTGTTTCTTATGCAAATCTACAGTTTTATTTCGATCTTGATGAAATTTTCCATACTTGACCATGAGGAAGGTCACTGTCTACCTCAGATTTCGAAAAAATAATAATTATCGATAAAAATTCGATATTCATGGTTATGGCAGGGCATATTAATGAGATATTTCATGATCAACAATGCAAGTCAAAGTTGGTATAACAATACTTATCAACAATGGTATCAACACGCAATTTACAAACACTAAGTAGGGATGAACAATATATATCTCATGACCAACAATGAAATGCATAGTTTGTGCAACAATAGTTATCAACAATGGTGTCAACACGCAATGCACCAACACTAGGTAGGGATGAACAATATATATCTCATGACCAACAATGAAATGCATAATTTGTGCAATATAGATACAGTTCGATTTGTAACAATGCATAGAATTCTTGTTATTCAGGCTTTTCTTAGAAAAAAGTTCTTAGTACTTAACAATTTCTTGAAAATCTTTAAAAATGAACAGTAACTGGAGATAATGGAGAGTTAGCAGACTATTGATAATTAGTGGAAAGACGACAGAGGAAGCATTCCTTTAGCTCCTTGCTGTATTGAGCAAATGGTAAGCAAGTCAATAGAAGAATCGGCGATCGCTAAACTACACAAAGAGTTGAATGGCCAAGTTTTGATTCAAGACATCGAGAGAAGAAAGAGTATTGCAACAACGTCAACTGTACATCTAAAGTAAGATTACGTGAGTAAGAAATTATTTAGACTAGTAGTGGTATACATGGAGAGGTCCATCCATTGTGAGCCTTTAAAAAATTTTTTTTTCAAATTTTCATTAAGAATTTTTACTGTATTAATTCGAAACGTTATCATGTATTTATTTTATGATATTTCAAAATTTATTCCAAAAATTAATTAAGTCCGAGCCACGCCGGGGTTATCAGCTAGCTTATTTGGGAGTTATTATTTACCCAGTTGGGAGTTATAATTTCATTTTATGAGACTGTTCTCTTTATATACAACCGTAATTATCCCAAGCAACGCCGAGTAACTCTGCTAGTCTATCTATATAAATAGGATGTTTGTTTGTCGGTTTGTTGTTTTTTTGTGGGTTTGTTTGTTTGTTTGTTTGTTTCTTATGCTCCGATCTTGATGAAATTTTGCATACTTGGCCTTGAAACCATGAGGAAGGTCAATGTCTACCTCAGATTTCGAAAAAATAACAATTATTGATAAAAAATCGATATTCATGGTTATGGCATGGCATAATAATGGGAAATATCTCATGACTAACAATGCATTGCAAAGTTTGTGCAACAATATCTATCAACAATAGTATCAACACGCAATTCACAAACACTCTCTACAGACCAACAATATATATCCCACGACCAACAATGCAAGGAAAAGTTTTTGCAAAAAAGGTATCAACAACGGTATCAACACGCAATGCACCAACACTATGCAGTGATCAACAATATGTATCTCATCACCAAAAATGAAAGGCAAAATTTGTTCGATATAGATAAGGTTGAATTTGTAACAATGCAATATAATTCCTATTATTCAGGCTTTTCCTAGAAAAGAGAGTTCTTAGTACTTAACAATTTCTTGAAAATTTTTAAAAATGATCAGTAGCTAGAGATAATCGAGAGTTATCAGACAATTGAGAAAGAGAAGAGAGAAGACAGAGGAAGCACTCCTTTAGCTCCGTGATGTATGACCAAATGGTAAGCAGGTAAATAGAAGAATCGGCGACCACTAGACTACAAAAAGAGATGAATGGCCAAGTATTGCTTCAAGACATCGTGAGTGGGAATTGCAACAACATCAAGGGAAACATCTAAAGTAAGATTACGTGACTATGAAATTATTTAGTCTAGCAGCGGCATACATGGAGAGGTCCTCCATTGTGGGCATTTAAAATTTTTTTCGAGTTTTCATTTTGAATTTTTACTGTATTAATTCTAAGCGTTTTCATGTGTTTATTTTTAAGATATTGCAAAATTTAATCATAAAAACAGTCCGAGGCACGCCTGGGGTTATCACCTAGCTTATTTGGTAGCACATCTGATCCACATATTTCATAAAAATACATTTTGACTATATTCTGTGGGAATGTGTATATTTTGGAAACTGAGATGTTGATAATGCGATGATTGAACGTTCCTTTCCAAGAATCATTGTTAATGAGCATAAAATGATGATGCAGTGACAGAACAACAATAAGTTAGCATCTATTGATGAGGCAAATAAGTCACTTGGTGAGTGTCACGGAAATCGGTTCCTCAAAGGATTTCCGGCGACACTGTCCGTGTGTACCGCTCGCGCATATTCACCCGTTCGAAGGCGGGGGAGGAGCGGGGCAAACAGTGTCGTCACAAGCAACACCACGCAAGAACCAATGGAGATCGGAGGAGATTCCGTGACGTCAAACCCAAGCTTTCTTGGCGGGGAGATTCGTCGGCGGAAGGGAGAGTGAGTACGCCTTCAAAGGGAAAAGAGCTAAAGTTTTCCCGTCCGGTTCAAGAACGCAGGGTTCTTTATGCTGTCGAACGTCGGAATGGAAAGCCCCGAGGTCCACCGCCTGATGAGGAATACGACGTGGCGAGCTGTGCTTTCACTTACCCGAGACGAGATGCGCTCTGCAGAGAAGCTCCGCAAGGGAAGTTTTTACGGAAGAGCGACGCCATAGACGAGTGCGAGACAGCGTTCCGGACTTCTGATATCAAAACGAAAAGGTTGGTGTTGTATAGAGCGCTTACAGTGTCCACAACGGTCGCTCTAAGTTGTTTTGCTATAGTGTGCAGGAATCCAAGTGAATGGTCCTCTACGTTCATGGATTTACATAGAAGAGCGTGTGAAAGACGTAGAACGATTAATGGATTCTTTCCTGCTGGGTTAAGTGCGTATCTATCATCCTCATATGGTTTTACTTATTTCGTTGCCTAAAGAAAAAGAGAGCTTTTTAAGTTCACAGCCGGTGATAACGAAAAGTAATTTTGTTATAAAAATTCAGTCCTTTGTTGTGACGTTAGGCTATTAAGGGGGAGTGTTGTTTCTATAATGTAATGAAAAGTTTCATGTTGAACTTAATGTTTGCATTATTCCCTCTTTAGCTGAGAAACCGATCATTACATTCTCTTACTGAGTGCTGTCCTTTTTAATTGTTAGGACTGGAATGAATTTAGAATTTCTGGACTTGGACATTAAGAATTATTTAGTGTAATATTTCAATTCTTGTTTATTTGACATATCCAGTTAAAAATTGAATCTTGTCATGGTACTCAAGTGACTTTGTATTGAGAGTCCATGTCAGTTGCTATTTATGTATTTCAGTACCTTCTAAGTAATTTGATGAATTATTACTATTATTCAGTTTTATGTTATTATGTGTATACATGAACTTTGCTGAATTTGCTCAACTTAGTGTATTGAATTTACGCATCAGACTCTTACCGTGTGTTGTCCTATTTAAATGATTGGACTAGAGCTAATTTAGAATTGCGGAACTTGGACATTAAGAATTAATTAGTGTGATATTTCAATTCTTGATTTATTTGTCATATCCAGATAAATTGAATTTTGTCTCTGTATTCAGGAATTTTGTATTGAGAGTCCATGTCAGTTGCTATTTATGTAATTCATTGCCTTCTAAGTAATTCGAAGAATTGTTACTATTATCCAGGTTATTTAATATTTAAGTAGTATAAGACTTTGTTGACTAGGATCCGTTATGTTCTAGTCGTAATTCTTGTTTAAGAAATATTATATCATTATTTATTGTTTTCTGGTATTTGTAGTCTTATGCTTGTTTAAATTGGTGTATCTGAAACGTTCAGATCATTAGCTGTTTAAAGGTGAATCCCTTTAATACCTAACTTTGATAATTATGATATGAAGTAATTTATTTAACAACTATTGTTAGGTTTTGGAGTTTTTGAATACAGTAATATGTATTCTGAATGTAAGATTACAGAATTGTTTATGTTAGTTACGTATGTGTTATTGACGTGCTAATTGAGTATTTCAATTCTTATTTTTGTATTTTGAAATAGCAGTATTCTTTGTTTGAGTTAAAAAGTTAACTCGTTAATGCTCTTTAATTAAGTCAGCAATTCTTTGATTTATCTGATTTTACTTTTATTTCATTTTATTCATATTAAACTTGATTTTATTTTTAAACCTTACCCTGATAACGTGTTTCTTTTACATTTTCCACTGCGTACATTTAACTCTGTATTTACACGTTACAGTGAGTTCCATATCAAACGTCCAGACGACTGGCAAAAATTTATGTGCCTGGAAAGGAAAGAGAAAGAACGAGTACTGATCAGAGAACCTCTGCAACTAAATCAGAAAAAGCTATACGGTCTTTTGAAATATCTCAGCAAAGGGAGTTTCGAATAGAGCAAGAGCTTCTATGTCAAGAGCAAGAAAAGTTTGAGTCTAAATTATCTGGGCCGGGTATATCACCTCGAATTCCTGTTTTTCGTATTTTTCGTAGAATGGATAGTCCCTTTGGTTTGAGTTATATTGATTGAGTTATTATTTAACCAACTGGGAGTTATAATTTTATTTTTTGAGATTGTTCTGTTTACCTACACGTGTAATTATCCCGGGCAACGCCGGGTGCCTCTTCTAGTTACATATATAGATAGATTTTTTTAGTACCACACTGTAAATATACAAAATTTCAGGTTCCTAGGTCGTTCCGTTTAAATGTTATTGCTTCAATTGTATTTGGGCCCTAGAGGCTTATATCACTTTTATTTTTTTAGACCCGCACTACAAATTTACGAAATTTCAGGATTTTTGCCCTCTTTGTTCAAAAGATAAAAAAGGAACCATGAAATACAAATGGCCCCTGAGGGGCTCCGGCCACCCAAGAGGATTCGCTATATTTTTCACACAGTCCTCTGTATATGACCTACGTATGTAGAAAATTTCAAGCCTCTAGATCAATCCTTTCAAACGTTAGGGCATCAAAATGTTACGAGCAGTAGCGGGAGGATTCCCTATACTTCAAATAGAGTTCTTTAAATTATGACGTCAAACAGTCAAACTATGACGTGACAAATTGCTCCAACGCAATCAAAACTTCATAGACATAAAAGGAAGTGATTTGGGAAAACCACAAAAACACATTGTCTGGTCTCTCGGTCAATCCTTTCAAAAGGTATGGCGTGTGACGTACATGTTACATACATCTGTACCGTCGTTAATAGAGTTTTAGAAGATGCTAAAACCCTAAAAGGCAATAAAAAAGTGAACAATAATAATTGTACAATGAACAGAATCAGAGATAAATAGGCTCTAGCTACAGTATATAGAGAGTTTTAAAAAATAACAGCATTGAAAAATATAAACTAACCAAGTAAAGTAGATAAATACCATGATGTAAAGGAAGAAACTCTTGTCCAGAACAGAAATGTTTAATATACATATACGTATTTCGAACACTCTATGATCATCTCTCAGTGTAATACAGTATAGGAACGACAATCGACAATCGAACAGTGAAGTGTACATTTTTTCAGGTGGGACGTAAGCAGTGCTTACACGATTCTCACCCTTCCGGAATAAATTCCACATGAAATACAGTGAAGTAGGCAAAAGGCCTAACTAACCCAAAGAGATCTTCCACATTATGAAAAAATAAAATAATAAGATTGATGATTATCAGAAGATTGGGAAGGGGAAGGGGGAGGGTGGTATCACATCCTCCAATAATCCGGGAAGGAAACGTTGCCAATTTCTTCGAAGTTGACATCAAGAATATGCTTCGGTTTTCTATACTTTGTATACCACTTCATTTCCATCAGGTTGTTTAGTATTCCAGACACCAGGTCATTGTCATGGCTCTTCATCGTCTGCACCATGTTTATCAGGAGATCTTGGATATACTTTCCAATATGAGTGATGTTCAGATCCGAGTGGGTGTAATGAATTTTTACTGTCCTTCTTCCAAGCTAAGCAATAGTCCTCAGGGTAACATTCTTGAACGATTGGAGTTCACTCCATCTACTTCTACATATAGTCGCCCACGCAGCCATACCGTAGAGGCAAACCATATGGTTCGAATCACTGTCTTGTACAGTAGTAATTTATTGTCGATGCTGAGGGCGCTTTTTCTACCCAGGAGAGCTATAAGACTGTACTTAGCCATATTTGCTTTGTTCAGAGCATCAGTTACGTGACGATTCCAGGGAAGTCTTGAGTCGATGATAACGCCAAGGTTGTCAACCCATTCGAGTTCCTTATTGAATAGAACCAGAGAAACCGGGAACACTTAAGCTATTTGTTGAAGTACACGGCTTTGCAATTAAACCAGTCTTCAAATTTCTTCAAGGCGTTCTGCAGACGAGTGGTAACGTGAGATGGTTGGTGCGCCCATGCCATGATGGCAGTATCATCAGCATAGAAATATAAATTACATTTTTCTGGCTTTGGGAAGTCATGTACAAAATAATTAGTTTTATAAAACGGGCAATGGCCTTTACCTTGCGGGGAGTGGAGAAGTTTTCGCCAAGTTAGATTGATAAAACCTGTTGCTAAGAAAGGATATCACCATCAAAATCAAATCAGGAGGAAACTCGTCTCTAATCATCTTGTAGATTAGCCCCTCGTGCCAACATGATCGAAAGCTTTACTGACATCAAGACAAACGACGCCACAATACCTAGATAGGTTTAGTGGGGTGCTCAGATCTTCAACGATCCTTCATATCTTCATCTGACGCGAGTGGGTGGCTCGAAAACCAAACTGTCCTTCCCCACTAAACCAGTGGTGAGACAGTAGTCTTTGAACCTAGTAAGGATAGTACTCTTCAAAACTTCAGAGTAGGATTAGGAGTAGTCTGATAGGTCGGTAGATCGCGGGAATTGCAGGATTTTGCTCTAGCTTGAGGATAGATTACATTAATAGACTGCTTCCAAGCAGTCGAAAAATAGAAAATCTTCTAACAGTCGCTTATGATATTCAAGATGTCGTTAATGATGTTCTTTGAGAGATTCTTTAAGTTGTTATTATTTACCTTGTCTCTTCCTGGAGCCTTCCTCTTTTTAAAATGATGTCGTTAATGATGTCGTTAATGATGTTCTTATGATGGTAACTATCTCTCCGGCCTCGATGATGATCTTAGTTGTACCCTGCGGGACTTCATCAAACTTGGCAAGACCTTCTTCCACATCTGAGACATGAACTGACTTTCGGGATTATTGTTATCAGGGGTAACAAGCTGCTAGGGAATCTGGAATTATTTGAGCTTTATCCTGATTGGTTTGGACGTAATTACCTTGAGGTGTGCGAAGTGGAGGAAGCGTATCATTCTTCTTTTTCTGAAGAGCTCTAACCATGTTCCAAATGGAATTGTCGCGAGTCGACAAAGCTTTTGAGCTTGTCATTCCATCTAGCGTCGCGAACCTCTTTTACTTCTTCTTGAACTCTTCGCACTAACCTGTTGTATTTGGTTTTTAGCCAAGGTAAACGATAGCGCTGCCAAAGCTACGGGTCTTGTTTCTCTCTGCAATCAAGCGTTGGATTCCTGGAGTGAGCATAATTTGATGAACGGGCTTGTTTACCAATGGATAGGCACTTGCTTCATTGTACTGTTTATTCGCCTGGTGATGTCTTCAACACATCGATCGATGTCATCCGTATTGTTTGCTCCATGGAGATGGCAGTCACGATGCATGAGGATTTCTTTGAAGAGTTTCCAGTCTTGCTGATGCTTGACTTCTCTCAAATTGATGTCGACATTGTCGAAGTTCAGCGCCACAGGCTTGTGGTCAGAAGAAAGATCTTCCATCGTGAAGATGTTGTATGGCTTGAAGAAACCCTTTATTAGAGATATGTCAAGAACATCACTAGTAGGGAATTGGTCACAGTAACAGATGTCCTCCACCAGTCCAGCAGCGATGATGTCATCTTTACCTTGTATATACTTGTAGAGAATCATGCCGTTGTAGTTCTGCGTTCTGGAGTTCCATCTTGGGTGTTTGGCATTTAGGTCATCAACCAGGACGACTGGAATGTCACCACTAAAGAGTTCATCGAGCTCGCTAATGTCGAGAGAATGTTTAGGTGAATTGTAGAGCGCCACGGACTTCATATCACCAAGGGAGACATCATTGATAATGATGGAGGCCGATTCCATACTTGCATAAGACTAGGAGATTATTTCTTGGTGTTGAATTCCCTTCTTAAAGATGATCGCAGCGCCCCCAGAAGCACATCTTGCAGAGTTGAAGCCATAGAATCGTTACTGTACACACAAAAACCAGGTAGCTTGAAGTCTTGGCTTGGTTTGAGGTGCGTTTCACACAGAAAAGCAACGTCGATTTCCTGCTTTATCAGATAATTGTCAAACTCGATACGCTTTCCGGGAATCCCCCCTAGCGTTCCATATCACGCACCGAAGTTCATCTATGTTGATTACAGTAAAACGTCGTGCAGCCATAGTATAGCCATTACTTGACCGCAAAGGATTTGTTGCTGTTTCTTTGGAACTAAATATCCTATTAACCTAGAGGTATTTTGGACATTTCGAGTAGCTTGAACTGTCATGACCACCACATCTAACGCACTTTGGGGGTCTTGTCCTTTAATCTTGGGGCAATCTCTTGACTGGTGCCACTTTGCGCATTTGTTGCAACAACGATCTTCTGTGCAGCGCATGGATACGTGTCCGAATCGCAGGCAGTTGTAGCATTGTAATGGCTTCTTGTTCCTTCAAAAGACCTCTACTAACACTGCCAGTGGCCCAATACAAGTCATTATCCTCAATGATTGGTTGTGTTCGGTGTGCGGGAGCAGAACCAAAAACAATGGCTTATCAATGGATCCTTTGGCTTCCCTGAGTCTAATTACCTTTTCCGGGAAATAGTTATCTCTTCTTAGGTCTTCTTGGAAGTCATCCAGATCATATGATACATCTACATTACGAATCTCGTATTTCAAGACCTTCTCAGACTTCAGTAATGATGCTGAATTTTTAAAATATTTTCTGACTAATACCAGAGACTAACCTGTTGTGAGTTTCTTCGTCTTCACATTTAACTTTGTCGGTTTCAACTCTGCCCGTATGAACAGTGATCTTCACTTTTAACTTTGTCGGTTTCGGTTAAAATCGTCTTAGACGGGACGCCGTGAGTCGCGCATGATAATCGGCGGGACATACCTCTTCGTGATCTTTTGGTCTTCATTAACCGAGCGACTCTGTCCATTCTTCGGATTCTTCTTTCTAGACAGTAGAGGAATCGATTATCGACAATCGAACAGTGAAGTGTATATTTGTTCAGGTGGGACGTAAGCAGTGCTGACACGATTCTCACCCTTCCGGAGTAAATTCCACATGAAATACACTGAAATAGGCAAGAAGCCTGACTAACCTCAGAGGTCTTCCACATTATGAAAAAATAATAAGATTGATGATTGTTAGAAGATTGGGAGAGGGGGCGGAATCACATCTTCCAATAACCCGGGAAGGAAACGTTGCCAATGTCTTCGAAGTTGACATCAAAAATATGCCTCGGTTTTCTATACTTTTATGCCACTTCATTTTCATCAGATTGTTTAGTATTCCAGCCACCAGGTCACTGTCGTGGCTCTTCATCGTCTGCACCATGTTCATCACAAAATCTTGGACACACATACCAAGGTGAGTCATGTTCAGACCCGAGTGGATGTAACGTTGGTCCTTGCGGTCCTTTGACCACCTTGCTCTGATTGGTCAATACTTTAAACAACCCATGTGAAACTGACAAATGGCAATGCATCAATCGCTTGTTATCGGAAAATACTGCAAACCCCATTGTTTCAAAGGCGTTGTTTCCTTACCCTGTGTGTATAAGAAAAACTTCAACGCATGGATGACCAGAGAATGACTGTATGATATGTATGAATCCAACTGTAATACTACATGTACATGTATTCTGTATTTGTAATGAATAAAATAAAATGCTACATTTCATATATTCTTATGTTTTTCTGGTCACATATTGTACTGTATACGCATATGCATCGTTCACAAGCCCCCCCCCCCCCAGTTTCAGAATAACGTACACCTCGGATTAACGTACAAATAACCAGTTCCCTTGGAGGACGTTATAACGGGATTTTACTGTATTGTCTTCTACTTTCAGAACAAAAACTACACTACTCAATCATTGTAATTTAGTTGATACCCAATCATTGTAATTTCACCTTGTTAAAGCAAATTCGATATTATTGCCTTTCGTTTGTAAGTCCACCACTCAGTGACGCTTCATTGGACAAACCATATATAACCGGGTGAAGAAGCCCGCGTTACTCTGTATCGTTCTAAATTCCTGAGGATGAGGTGATGTTCGAAACGTCGTCGAACGCTTAATACAGACGATACCTATTGCTATTATCGGATCTTCTCTCGTTATTCATCAAACAGCAGTATAGACCCTAAAATGCAGATTTTATAATGTTGCTACGCGAAAACAATACAAAGTGGCATGCTCAATTCTTTTACGCCCCCATATGAGAAAGTGAAGTACTTGGATAACGTGAAACAAATTTTTAAAAGGGGAGAACCTGAAGAGATCTTGGCTATTTTTTATTTTTTTTTAGAAGTTCTCCCAAACTAAATTTACCTTTAAAGGCTATGCTGAAAAAGTAAAATTTTAATTTTAATGCAAGAAATACAATGAAAACAATGAATACATTCAAAACAATCAAAAATTTGAATTTTCCGACAGTCAGTCACTTTCTTAATACCTTGAATTTTTTTCCGACGGGGGGGTACCTGACCTGGTGGACCCCTCCCCTGGCTACGCCCTTGATGTTGGAAAGTTGTGTACAGCTAGTGAGTTCGACGCAGTGCCGGAAAAAAAAACCGACGAAGAGTAATGAATAAAATTTTGAAAGAAGAACGATTAGAAACCATAGTCTGAACTGACGTTTCTTCACCCCTGGCTGTATGGGCCTCGGTGGCTCGAGTGGTTGTGTGAATCCCTCTGGTGCTCGAGGACGCGGGTTCGATCCCGGCCGAGAACGACGAGGAATTTTTCAGGGCGAAAAGCCTGAGATCACACACTTCCTTCGGAAGGGAAGAAAAGCCGCTGGACCCGTGTAGTCGTTTCCCGGTTGCACGAAAAAGAACCCTTGAGAGGCAACATTTGTTTCTCCTGAAATGACCATGGCAGTTCAAAAGGGCGTTAAAAACCAAACAAACCAATCACCCCTGGCTGTGGCTTTAGTGCGAAAGATTTTTTTCATTTGTACTTTTTTTCTGTATATAAACATCCAGATATTGAAAAACTTCATCAAAAACCAGCCTGGGTGACGCCGGATATATCAGCTAGTATCTATATATATAAAGAAGGATGTTTGTGGGTTTGTGGGTGTGTTTGTTTCTTATACAAATCTACAGTTTTATTCCGATCTTGATGAAATTTTGCATACTTGACCTTCAAAGCATGAGGAATGTCACTATCTACCTCAGATTTCGAAAATATCATAATTATTGAAAAAAAATCGATATTCATGGTTATAGCAAAGCATATTAATGAGAAATATCTCATGACCAACAATGCAAGGCAAAGTTTGTGCAACAATGGGTATCAACAATGGTGTCAACACGCAATACACCAACACTATACAAGGATCAAAAATATATATCTCATGACTAACAATGCAAGGCAAATTTTGTGCAATATAGATAAGTTTCAATTTGTAACAATGCATAGAATTTCTGTTATTCAGGCTTTTCATAGAAAAGAGAATTCTTAGTACTTAACAATTGCTTCAAAATGTTTAAAAACTGGAGATAATGGATAGTTAGCAGACTATTGAGAAAGAGTGGATAGACGACAGTGAAAGCACTCTTTTAGCTCCGTGCTGTATTGAGCAAATGGTAAGCAAGTAAATAGAAGTATTGGCGACCGCTAGACTACACAAATGGCCAACTTTTGCTTCAAGACATCGAGAGAAGAGTGGGAATTGCATCAACATCAAGTGTACATCTAAAGTAAGATTACGTGAGTAAGAAATTATTTAGAGTAGCAGTGGCATCCTTGGAGAGGTCCATCCATTGTGAGCCTTTAAAAAATTTTTTTATCGAATTTCATTAAGAATTTTTACTGTATTAATTCTGAGCGTTTTAATGCGTTTATTTTTACGATATTGCAAAATTTAATCCAAAAAAAAAGTCCGAGCCATGCCGGGGTTATCACCTAGTTTATTTGTTAGCACATCAGATCCAAACGTTTAAGTAAAATAAAATTTAAAATAAAAAAGTAAAAATAATTAACTTAAACTATAATAAACAAAAAATAAAATAAATAAAAAATGAAATAACAAAATAATATTTCTTGGGTCGTGCTCCGCTCCCCCTAGTCTATTTATAAATGCACTTTAACTATATTCTGTGGGAATGTATATATTTTGGAAATTGATATGCTGATAATGCGATGATTGAACGTCCGTTTCCAAGAATTATTAATAAAGAGCATAAAATGATGATGCAGTGACAGAACGTTAATAAGGCAGCGTCTATTGATAAGGCAAAGGAGTCACGTTTGTCTCCCTTAAGCTCCCTACCAAACTTCCAGGCGACTGGAAAAAATTTTTGTGTCTGGAAAGGAAAGAGAAAGAACAAGTATTGGTCAGAAAAACTGCAACTGAAACAGAAAAAGCTATACGGACATTAGAAACATCTGAACAACAGCCAGCCCGTATAAGCGGGATCTCCTAATACAGTCTTTAATCAGGACATCGTAGTCTCTTCAATAGTCAATGGAATTATGGACTCTGTGTAAAATACAATGGTAAAATTGATACAAAACATGACGGATAAATTATCAAATCTCAACCTATGCGGAAATTACGTTGACAAAAAATTATCATGTGTTGAAAAGCCAGTCACAACACGCAAGGAAACAATGGAGTGCCAACAAAATAAATCGCTATTTTCTATTGACACCAATATGAGTGACCAAATTAATAAGAAATTACACCAGGAATTCAATTTGTTACCCTTGGACGGTCCAGATGACAACGAGTTAACAGCAAAGTATGGATAGCAGGTAAACAACAAAAGAAGAAAAATCAGAGTCGGGAACTCGAACAAACAACCACTAAAGATCAGAGTGAACTAAATTACTATCGAAGACCTCAAAAGGACAGTCAACAAATATTATGTATGGAAGATTCTCAAATTAAAACTACGATACTTGAATTGGACCCTCATAATAATAGCAACACCTGGGGTTTACCCATCCGTCAATCAACGACAGTTAGACTCTGTTTGGGCAACTTAGAAGAAAGCATTACACCAGATATATTAGCTGAAAAATTAATTAGTAAGAACATCAAAGTCCTTGAATGTGGTAGATGGCTGACTAGAGACCAGAAGCCCTCACATTACTTTTTTCTAAAGATCACGGAAGGCGGGGATAGACCCCAATGGCAACATATTAACTGGCCTAAGGGACTGACTGTGCGCCTTTTTCTGGGAAAATCTCCCATCTTACTGGACGATGCTTTCCGGGAACCGACATATGCGAGGCATCGCACAAATACATCAAAGAAAAATTCTGCAAGATTCCAGCCCCAGAATACAGAATCCCTTATCCATGGTATATGCTAATATGCGCTCAATATTAAATAAGTTAGATGATGTGGAAATATGGCTTAGAACTTCTGAAATTCAAATCTGTGCTATAGTCGAAACATGGCCTACCAACGACATTGATTCATCGGATATATGTCCTGACGGCTTTGTAATTTATCGTTCGGATCGTCCTACAAGAGGCGGAGGAGTAGCATTACTGATTACCGATAACATTCAAGGGCACGTTATAAGAAGGGAGTCCAAGTATGGCTTGGATTACATATTGGTGGAATGTACATTGACTTTGTCTAAAGTTAGAATATTGACAATTTACCGTCCTAATTATGTGGATATTCAGGAAGTCGTTGACATTATACAAGAATTGGATCCCCGATTTGAACGTGTTATTTTAAGAGATTTTAATATTGACTTTGCCCGTGACTCCTTGGCTAGTAAATTAATAATTAATGCAGCAACCACCTTACAAACTGTGCCGGTTATTGATAGACCGACTCGTGTAACCTCAAAAACAAGTACTACCATTGATCAAGTTTTTATTCCAAAAACATGGTTTATTCAAGAATGGAAACTCAGTGCTTTGCCTAAATGCGACCACTTAACCATTTTCTTGTTAGTAAATTATAAAAGAAGAATAGGAAAAGTAGATAAAAACCACTCACCATCTATAAATAAATGGAATTATAAGGATGTGAACTGGATTGAATTTAATAATCTTATTGTTACCTACATGTATGACTGGTCATCATACTTTAATACAAAAAATGTTGACCTGATCCTACAAAGGCTATACCATACTATGGAAAATTTATTAACAAAAGCAGGAATGATTCCAAGAAACGGCCCTACTCGGAACAAATTTACGCCCTGGTGGTCTAAAGAAATACACGAAATATGGACACACAGAAAATTATTATATAAACGGATGGTAACCTTTAAAGATAAGAAGGATTTACAAGACCTTAAAAATTATAATAGAATCTATAAGACAAAAATCAGGAAGGCGAAGAGACAATATTTATTGACAACTGATAAGCAGTTTGATCTTTGGAGATTTGTAAGTAAAGGGCATACCAAGACTCACACTACATTGGGGGAAGACAAAGCGAAAGAGTACTTGAAATGGACAGATAACCCCCTAAACTTGGACTTGCCCGAACCTATTAGCAGTCCACCAATAATGGGAGACTTGCAGTGGCTACTAACGACAAACCTATCACAGGAAATCTTTTGGACAAAAAGAAAGATAAAATTGAAGCCGAATAAGTGTAATGGCAGTCTGAACAATTTGGTCATTAAAAAACGGGGTCAAATTGGAAATGTACTGTTAGCGCACTTGATTCGAAAAATCTGTGAACATGGGCAATTTCCAATAGGATTTAAGCAGGCTCTCATAAAACCGGTATATAAATCGGGTGACGTTAAAGATATAAAACATTTTAGACCTATTTCAACATTGCCTTCCTTATATAAAATAACAGAGAAAATTATATTCCAACCTGTGATAAAATACCTCTGGGATAATCTGCCAGGAGCTCAGTATGGGGGTAGACCAAATACATCGGTACAAGAGCTGCTATTAACCATGAAAATCGAAGCAGTTGAAGCCCTACATAGCAATCAAAATTTTGCTATCTTATGTGTGGACATCTCTAAGGCCTTCAATACGGTTTCTCATGCTCAAGTTTTCACCGAATTGAGGGCCTACGGTATTACGGGACGCGTCATGGCTCTCTTTCAAGATCTTTTTACTCAACGGACGAATGGTTTAAAATTTGGGAATCGTACCATTAGATATCCATCGAAGCGAGGTATTCCCCAGGGCTCTGCGATCAGCAACACATTATTTGCTGTAGTGTTGGCCCCTCCCTTCCATCTAGATTTAAGGTTTAAACTAAGGGCTTTTGTCGATGAAATCATTTTAACCAAGGCTTATAAGTATACTACCAATATTGATCTGGAGATTACGCATGACATGGATAAACTCAAGTATGGTTTGAAACCAGAGGAATGAGAATTAACACCGAAACTTCTGTTACACTAATAGGCAATTCGAACCAACGAAATAATAATGGACAAAGAATCTTAGGTGTTCACTTTGACAGCAGATTATACTTTACTTTCCATTTTAACAACATATTATGCCTATGCAATAAACTGAGAACCTTGAACAAGAAAGAAATGATAATAATCTTAAAAGTAAAGATATTGCCGAAGATAACCTATGGCATTCTGATTTGGTATCCAATAAATAAATATGCCCAAGAACAACTAAAGGTAGCATATAGCAGTTTTTTGCGAGCGGCGTTTAACCTCCCTAAAAGACAATCTATCACTCAGTTTTGTAATCAGGTTGACCTCATGAATTTTAATGCCCCCATGTCGATGACCAAATTGAAGGAGCTTATAAACGCCTTCTTTCGTAATTCACATCCAGCTCACTTCATTTACCAGTGGTTAAACTCTAATCCCACAACGAGAAAAACGAAATGGTTACTCATAATTCCTCCTAGAATATTAACTTCCTGGCAAGAAAAAACTTTTCCATTCAACTGTATTAAGATTTGGAATGAGATCCCCTTGAATATGAGACAAAGTATTATTATATGTGATACGGCTAACTGTTCTAACCATCAACGACATATGATAGCTATAATATGGAACTGGATTATGACAAGACAGAAATCTGAAATATGGTTATTTTTTTCTAGCTCCGTAGGACCGTACAGTAATAATAATAGTAATAATAGAGCAAGAGGGTTTAAGAGCTTCTACTTCAAAGGCAAGAAAAACTTGAGTCTAAACTATATGGTTACCGTATATCTTCTAATACACGCCTAGTCTCCAATTGTCGCCGGCTTCTAATAAACGCCGGGTTTCAAAATTAAGATTGCTAAATAAACGCCTGTCTCTAATAAACGCCGGTCTCTAATACACGCTGAGGATTCTCTTCCGCTTTCGGGGTTCACGTGTACACGGACTTGAGGAGATTCCCGGCACACTGCTTTGAGTTTCGATATCATATGCACCCTGCTATTCATCCTTTAGTTCTCAAGATATCCTGTTCGTAAGGACTGTTTACTGCGCACTACCATATTCTGTTTAAAAAAAGACATGCCTCCAAAGTGATCATATGATGCGTCGTTTATGATGTCGTGGAAGCTAAAAGATTTTACAGATTGCTAAATAAACGCCGGTCTCTAATAAACGCTGGTCTCTAATAAACACCTGGTTAGTGAATAAGTTGAAAGAATAGACGCCGGGGGCTACTATTGGAAGATATACGGTATGCTCCGCAGTGGTGAGGCAAGTTAAGAAGACTTTAGATAAACTCCTGATATATCACCTAGAATTCCTTTTTCGTATTTTCCGTAGAATGGATAGTCCTTTCGCTCTGTGTAGTATTGATTGAGTTATTATTTTACCAATTTGGAGTTATAATTTAATTTTTTGTGATTGTTCTGTTTACCTACAAGTGTAATTATCCCGGGCAACGCCGGGTACCTCTGCTAGTAGCAAATATACAAGAAATATAATGTAGGCCTCTGGGGCTCCGCCAGAAGACCCTGAAGCCTCAAATACAAATCAAGTTAAAACTTTTGAACGGAAGGGTCTAGAATCCTGAAATTCTGTATAATTTATTGTGGTACTAAAATATATAGCCAATATTTCTATATATAGAGAGAAGGATGTTTTTTTGTTTGTTTGCGGGTTTGTTTGTGGGTTTGTTTGTTTTTTATACACAAATCTACAGTTTTATTCCGATCTTGATAAAATTTCGCACACATGACCTTCAAAGCATCAGGAAAGTCACTGTCTACCTCAGATTTCGAAAAAATAATAATTATTGATAAAAATCGATCATCATGGATATGGCAGGGCATATTAATGAGAAATATTTCATGACCAACAATGCAAGGCAAAGTTTTTGCAAAAATAAGTATCAACAATGGTATTAACACGCAATTCACAAACACTCTGAACAGACCAACAATATATATCTCATGACCACCAATGCAAATAAAAGTTTGTGCAACAATAGGTATCAACAATGGTGTCAACACGCAATGCACCAACACTATGCCAGGATCAACAATATATGTCTCATGACCAACAATGCAAGGCAAAGTTTGTGCAATATAGAATTCAATGCACAGAATTCCTGTTATTCAGGCTTTTCTTAGAAAAGACAATTCTTAGTACTGTAACGGGCAAAAATATGTGAGGTTCTCTTTCTTGATTGATAGAACACTCCCCCGTACGGAGCTCTTCCTAAACAGGGAATAAAAACAACAGAATCATTAATAAGACGATTTCAAGTTCCTTGTTAAAAATGATTATACTATTCAAAATATCAATAAACCCCAATACTTAACTTCTCCTTAAACTTTCAAAGGATGAAAGAAAAGAACAAAACTAACATATACGATTGGTTCATCGTGTCTGGGAATAGGTAAAGATTTGCTTATAGACAACTATGTCTGACAAAAAAACCGGGGCTTTATTGCAAAAATTTCTACTATTATAGAAATTTACAATTGGCTGGAGAAATATTCTTTAGAAGTAAACTACTAATATTTCAGTGTCTCTACATCGGGGAATCATTCGTCTTTCGCCGCCGGGCGTTCAGAGAAAAAAAAAAATTTATTTATTACATTCACTTCTGAATAATTCGTTCAATCTAATCAATAGCAGTTCAAAGTTTAACAAATTCGCGAGATCATCTCAGGTAAGTGTCAACAAATTAAACACAAAATCTTCCCTTTAGTTTTAAGCGTCGCTTTCGTCGTTCGTAATACGTCCTAAATCACGCATCATTATCTTAGAGTCCGACAAGAAGTCTACACAAAGTCACTGGTAAGTATTTTAGTTTTTTTTTAAATAGAAGTATTCTTTTCTATCCATTTCTTGTTACATTTTTCTCCTTTTAATCTTCTTATTGTTTTTTCTTTTCCGCAATGCTATTTTTTTTACTAGTTATAACGTTAAACACGTCGTGATGATGAATCATAATCATTTTTATATTTTTTTTTTATCTCAAACATTCGTGGCAGAAGTAAGCAACAGCAAGGAAAGGAAGGGAAACTAACGCTAGGCTAATAATAACGGGACAGGGGAAGGGAAGACTCAAATCCGCAAAGAGCGAACGGATTTGTGTGTGTTAGTGGGATTCTTACTGCGCTAAAACCTTAAGGCTAAATCTTACGAAACCAACACATCCTTAGTCATCATCACACTCTTCTTGCGATGCATGATTTCTTTACGGGAATAGCACATCCTCAGCGTGTAGAAACTCTGCGCGGAGAAACTCTGCGTTGCGTCCCCTGGAAAAGCGATTATGTACACCGCCACAATTCCCGATCAATAGTTCTTTACTCTCTGTGGAAATAGGAATAGCAAAAAAAACAATAAAAAAAAAACAGATTTTAGACCGTATGGCCCAAATACTATGCATAATACCAGAACGTCTTGTTTTCTATCACATCCTTTTGGTTCGAAGTTAAGTAAGTCATTCTTATCTGCATAAATATTTCACTTCTTAAACATCAACTTCAACGTCGGATTTTGAACTACTACGTCGATCGCCGTATACAATGTAGGTAAGTTTTCTTTACAACTTTGGAGTAGAAAAAAGATTATCAGGAAGACCGACTCCGAGTTCCGAATCGCTTCCATCGTAGTCGCTTCCATCCTTGCCGTCTAGTCTGATGGCGGCCGTCGTTCTACCCTTCACTTTTCCTTATATCTTTTCACTTCCTTTTTTTTAACGACTAGCAGCTCGTACAACAAAGCTCATTTGTTTGCGAAACATTGTTGACTTCGACCATTGTTTATACTTCTTCACAACAGAAGGACCGTCTATAATTCACGTCGACAATCAATTTACACAAACAATTTCGTCATGTCTATCTTAACTCTCGGTCTAAATAATAGCACGAGACTAAAACAGGAGGGGGGGGGTGGAGAAAGGAGAAAGACCGAATTGTAACGCCAAAACTGGCCGTTACAGTCCGTAACAATTTCTTGAAAGTCTTTAAAAATGATCAGTAACTGGAGATAATGAGTTAGCAGACTATAGAGAAACAGTGAAAGACGATAGAGGAAGCACTCCTTTAGCTCCGTGCTCTATTGAGCAAACGGTAAGTAAGTAAATAGAAGAATCGGCGACCGCTAGACTACACAAAGTGATGAATGACCAATTTTTGCTTCAAGACATCGAAAGAAGAAAGGAAAGTGCAATAACATCAAGTTTACATCTAAAGTAAGATTACGTGAGTAAAAAATTATTTAGACTAGAAGGCATCCTTGGAGAGGTCCGTCCATTGTGAGCCTTTAAAAAATTTTTTTTCGGTAAATCAACTCCCGGTATATCACCTAGAATGGATTTTCTCAGTGAAGAGGTAAATTCCTGTCTTTCGGATTTTTCTTAGAATGGATAGTCCCTTCGCTCTATATTGTAGTGATTGAGTTAGTATTTAACCAATTTGGAGGTTTAATTTAGCTTTTTGAGGTTGTTCTATTTACCTACAAGCGTAATTATCCCGGGCAATGCCGGGTCCTCTGCTAGTAGCCAATATAGAAGGAAACTGATATAAGCCTCTAGTTCCCCGCCACGAGCGACGAGGCACCAAATACAATTGAAGCTACTGTTATAAGCCGCTTGGGTCTCGACAGGGGCCCTTAGCCCCATATCACAAATCAAGCTATAACTTTTGAACCAGAAGTCCAGAAACCTGAATTCTTGCATTTTTATTGTGTTACTTAAAATTTTGCTATTATACACTAAAACTTATATAGTCCTCTGGGGGCCTGGCAGGGGCCGTAAACACAAACAGAGTTATAATGTTTGAACGAAAAGGCTTAGAATTCTTAAATTTTGTGTAGATAATATAATATATAATATTAGAAATGAAAAAATAAATACAATACTAATTAAAAATTAACAAAATAATTAATAAAAACGATTACAATCAAAGTAAGACTAGAAATATAAAAATAAAATAAAAAGCTGACGTTTCGGATAGAGACTATCCTTTATCAAAGCAAAAAAAGGATAAAAAGGATAATTCTCTAAAAGCAATTAGAATATTAGAGATTTATCCTAAATTTTGTGTACTTATAGTAGTTTACTAAAGAATTTAGTTAATATACACTAAAAACTGATTTAAGCTTCTTAGGTCTCGACAGGGGCTCTGAAAATCACAAATCAAGCTCTAACATTTCAATAATAAAAAGGCCTAAAAACTTGAAGTTGTATATTTACAGTGCGTTACTTAAAAATTATAGACAATATACAAGGACACAATATACCTGGTATAGGCTTCGGGGCCCCTGGCGGCCTCAAATACAATTGAAGCTATAACATTTGAACGGAAAAGCCTAGGGACCTGAAATTTTATTTAATTACAGTGTGGTAATAAAAAATTTAGCCAATATATATTAAAAATTATATAAGTCTCTTGGCAGGGACCATGCGGCCTAAATCTCAAATCAAGCTATAAATTTTAAACCAGAAGTCCAGAAACCTGAAATGTATAATGTGTTGCTTAAAATTTTAGCTATTACACACTAAAACTGATGTATTCCTCTGAAGCCTCGGCAGGGACCGCGAGGCTCCAAATGCAAATCAAGCTATGTTTTTTACGAAAAGGCCTAAGAATCTGAAATTTTGTATTTGTGCCCCTCCACTTGTTATAGTCTTGAACCGCTACTGCTCGTAACACTTTGATGTTAAAACCCTTATATCGTTGGATAATGATGCCTTAACTAATTTTTTATTGTTGTTTTATTTTTAATTTTGTTTTTCTTTATTGGCGTTATGCTGTTAATGTGAACCAAATAAATTGAAATTGAAAAATATTATTATTATTGTCATTGTTTGGGGAAGCCAAACTCGGATCAAGTCCGGAAGCCAATCCCAGAGGCGGACCCAAAAGGGGGCCAAGCCCAAGGGACTCAAATGCAAGGGAGGGAAAGTTACGCACTCGTGGAAGTATTGATGTTTGGGTGCAGGAATTTCCATACTATATGACAGGTAAGGGAATTGTGGCTTTCTGTAAGGTTTTGTATAAGTGTGGGTTTAATTTTAGTGTTGACAGGTTTTTGTGTAGCGTGTGTGGAATAATCCCAGTGGCAGAAAGAACGATAGGGACAATGTGTACTCTGTTAACTCCCCAAAGGCGTTTTATTTCGTGTGCAAGATCCGTATATTTAGTGATTTTGTCAGTGTATGTCTTTTGTAAATTATGTGTGTTGGGGATGGAGATATCAATTATGTAAGTCACTTTGTTTTGCTTATCTACTAGTGTAATGTCTGGTCTGTTATGAGGGATAGTTTTGTCAGTGATTATAGCTCTGTCAAAATATAGTTTATGTGTGGTGTTCTCTAAGATAGTGTCGGGAATATATTTATAGTATGGAGTGTGAATGTCCCTTAGCTTGTGTTTCTTAGCTAGATGTTGATGTATGATGTTGGCTATCTGGTTATGTCTGTGTAAATAATCTGTCTGCGTGAGTATTTTGCAACTGGATATGACGTGTTGGATGGTTTCCTCTGCGATATGGCATTTCCTGCAAGACTCATCAGTCGAATCTTTGATAATATGTTTTCTGTAGCTTTTATTGTCAATAATCTGGTCTTGCATGGCAATCATGGTTCCTTCAGTTTCCCCAAAGAGACTCCCTTCACTCAACCAAAAGTTCGACGCTTTTTTGTCGACGTGTGGCTGGTTGAGGTCAGAAGGATGTCTACCGTGGAGTTGCTTTCCGAGCCATGATTGAAGTTTAGTGCGTGTTGTAGGAATGTTATGGGTGTTCTGCACGCTGTTCAGATTTAGAGGTGTGATTTTGTATCAGCCATGCAGACTGCTTTGTGTAAGGGCGATGTGTGTTGTTTAGAGTAAAAGAATTCTCTGAGTGACTGAGTCTGCTTCTGATGTAGATCTATTATGTCAGTAAGTCCTCTGCCTCCCTCTGAATGAGGCAGGGCGAGACTTTCAACAGCTGCGTGTGGATGGCGCTTTCTGTGCTTTGTAAGCAGTTTACGTTGTTTCCTTTCAAGTCCTTCAAGATCTGTGTGTCCATTGTATGACTCCAAAGAAGTAGGAGAGTATTGGCGTGGCATAAGTATTGATGGCCTTGATTAAATTTCTGGAATTTAAATGCGTTTTAACTATTGTCTCTAGCCTATGAAGATATTGTTTAGTGAGTGTCTTCTTTATGTGTTTGTGCTCCAGAAACTTGGCTTGCTTAAATCCTAGATATTATTATTATTTTTTTTTTTTACTTATAGATATTGGGAATATAATATCTGACAATACATGTATATTAATGTTCGCTGACGACATTAAAGTTTTTAAAATTATATCTGCTGAAAATGATACTACTCTATTACAAAGGTTACTAGATAAGCTCATCCATTGGATTACAATGAACAAATTAAAAATAAATACCGCTAAGTCGACATCGATTTCATTTTCGCATAAGGTCGTAACAATTAATTGTAAATATAAGATCTATAATGATCTTTTGCAGAAGTTAGATTATGTCTCCGATTTAGGAGTCACTTTCTATACTAAAATGAATTTTAATAATCAAATCAAAAGCGTAGTAGCGAAGGTACGAAGATCAGTTGGTAGAGTCATACGAAAGTGTCTAAATTTTTTTAATATTAATACTTTTGGAAAATTATATAATGTATTCATTAGACCCCTTTTTTATATAATAGTGTTATCTGGTTTAAGAGTAAAGAGTCACAAATTCAGACAATACAAGTCGCTGTAAGTAAATTCATAAGGTTTATAGGTTGGAAATTTAAAATGAATGATCAGACTGTTAAGGAAAAATTGGGAATTAAGAAAGTCTACCATGAGCTATTGATACAAGACATAATCATTTTATACAAAATTTACAATAGTTATTTTAACTTTCCTAATCTTTTATCATACCTGAATGTTTTTCTACTATCTAGAAATGTGAGATTAAAAAAAAACATTTTTTGTTCCTCGATTTTCCACCGATTATGTCAAATATTCTTTTTTTTAACAGGGCACAATCATTTTATAATACTTACCTAATGACATCGATCTAAATGACTGTAATTTAAAGCATTTTAAGAATTTAATCACTCATTTAATTGTTAATTAATTTTCTTTTTGATACTGACTATGAGACTGTCGTTTTTAAATTTTAAAAGGAAACAAATTTTTAACTGTATATTCTATTATCAATATGTATAAATCAAATTTGTTTTTATTAACACAAGTATCATTGCTCGTTTTGGGTTTAAGCCTGTTGAGTAATGTACATATGGATTGATTGAATAAATTGAATAAATTGAATTGAATAAATTATCATTATTATTATTTAATTTCATTCATTACGCATTGCTGTTTGCAGAGCAATGAAAGGAAGAAATTATTATATGTTTTTAATATTTATGTTCCACCCGACGTCAGGAATGTTGAGTTTGAGAATTTTATTAGTTCACTGATGAAATTTCGGCTTAATCACGATAATGGGGAATACTTAATCTTGGGAGATTTCAACCTTTTTTAGGATCAATCCTCGTCATGCTCAGCTATGGATCTTTCGAACTATAACTTTATCCTAAATGCCGGGTGTCATTCTCTTGATAAGGTTTTTCCAGTTTTCCCATTAATGTGGAGCGGGCCGAGTTTGAAACAGTTGCTCAAGATAAATACCATCCGGCGTTATCTTTTCAAATTCTTTTTTTTTTAAGCGTTCTGCTGATTCTGGCACAGATTATAATAATTCTTTAAATTATGACTTTTCTAGGGGAGATTATTTCTCCCCTTTTAATTACCTGTGCTGCAATCGATTGGAACTTTATTTTAACAGGAAAAAGTGTACCCGATATGGTTCTTTCTTTTCATGAAATTATTAATGAAGCCATCGGAGTTTATGTTCCTCCATTTAAATGAAGGCATATAAGTCATGCAGGGGTTGGCGCTTCTTTTCCACAATGAGTGTCAAAGAAGACGAGGAAATGCTGGTTTACAAGGCAGTATTTACATCGTAAATGGAAGAGAAGTAAAGATGTAAATGATTATCAAAATTTTTCAAAAATGGAGGAAAAATTTTAAACTTTCTTTTGAAAGTGATAGATCTCGTTATTTCTCTTCCTTAGAGAATAATCTCAACTATTATCCCAAAGATTTTTGGAGGATTGCTAACAAGATTCTTGGGAAAGGAAGGAATAGTGACCCCGACTGTCACATGTATAAACTCTAAGTGAGCTGAGTATGGCACAGTGGAAGACTAAAGCATGTAACAGTGGACGGAGTTATGATTAGAATGAATATTTATTATGAATAAAGCAAATAACTTAAATGAAAACTAATTGATTGACCCAAATTTAACAATAGCAATCTCTTAGCTAAAGTAATATCAAGGCATGGAATAAGACAATATCCAAATACACCTGTTGAAAATATCAAAAAAATATTCCCGTTATCAACTCATTATTATAATCACACAATTCGTGAAAATGCATTCAATAAAGGAATAAAGATAATAAAAAGGTATAATAATTCAATGCAATGCGGTAAACTGCCACGTTGATGTATAATAATTATTGAAGCATGAATCAAATAAATAACCAAACACATCCGTGGCTAATCCTACATTAATCAATAAAAATGTATGCTAATTCATTACAATACAGTAAACTCCAACGTTGATGTGTGATAATTATGTAAGCCAGAATCAAACACTTAATGCAAGCACATCAATAACTACTCATACATTAACTCATATACACGTATGATAATTCAATACAATATAGTAAACTACAACGTTGATGTGTGATGATTATGTATACCATAATCAAACAATTAAAGCAAGCACATCAATATCTGCTCATACATTAACCCATAAACATGTATGATAAATCAATACAATACAGTAAATTAATATGGTGATGAGTAAATAAATTAATAAAGCAAACACATCAATTGCTACTCATACATTAACCCATAAACATGTATGATAATTCAATACAATACAGCAAATTACAAGGATGATGTGTAATAATTATTGAAGCAAGGATCAAATAATTAAAGCAAACACATCTATAGTTGCCCATACATTAACCAATAAAAATGTATGATAAGTAACACTTTCCAAATTTCAAAGTTACAAAAAGCGACTTGCTCTCTATAATCAATGGAATGAGTCCTTGAATTATGAAGTAAAGTTCCGGGACCAGTTATATCGAAAATAGAACCAAATATAAGAAAACAAAATTACAATTAGATTTGTTTCAGTTCGGGTAAGTCTTTAATGCTAATTTTTATAGCTATTCAGTTCTTGACCTTAAATAACAAGATTAGGTAAGCACACTAATTAATGGAAACACCCAATAAATACGTAACTCTTAACCAAGCCTTGCTTGCCATAAAAACATGAATATTTTCTTAACCTTCACACACACAAACACTAGTTAAGAAATACGGAGAGATAAGAAGTTACACCTGTCTCCAATGGCACTTAAACATGTATTATTGTGAAGCCCAGCTCGTGGCGTAAATAAGCAGCCATGCTGAAAGGCCACAAGCCGCGTACGGGCGTATCATATCGGAGTTCTCGATACGATAGTTCCATGAAAGCGGCCTTGACTAAATTGGCATTACTGCCGACATTTAAAAAGGCACTTACGAGAGGGTATGTGCAGTCCACGACGGTTCTACGGAACACTTTTGGAGACTCGGGCACATAAGGCTGCGAAGGCGAATCGTCGGCTCCGCTTTCCTGCCGCCACATAAACGAAATCCCCGCCTTCCTGGCTTCGCTGCACAGCGTAGTTTCTTTTAACTGCGCATTTAGCAACTTCGAAGCGCTCGCTGTTGAAGCAGGCGAATCCTCTTCATTTCCAGCCAGCTTTTCAATCGTGAAAAGCTCTCTGCCTCCATTATGAGCCTTCCCATACAGAACCCCTCCTGACCAACCTCTCTCGTCCGGTCTCGCAACCGTCCTTTTCTTTTTCCCTCTCATTCTCTCCAACTCCGCGCTCGAACCCGATGCCTCGCTGTGATTGGTCCGTGGGTGTTGATCGTTTTTGTGACGACAATGACGCCGCCCCGCCTTCCTCTCGGAATGATAGTAAACTCGAGAGCGAAAGCGGGCGGTTACGTCATCGGAATTCACGTTGGATTTTGAATTCCGTGACACCGACTCTTTAAATTTTCTGAAAGACAACCTCAATGGTGTGGCCTCTTATTTTCAAAGAAAAATATCTAACAATGTCGAAGCTGATTTCTCTTTTGATAAGATTGTATTTCTTTGAAAAGTTCTCCTCTCATATATCTAATAAATTTCACTTCTCAAAAATCAACCCTGTCGAAATTATTGCTTCGGCAAGATAGCTTAAATGTTCAAAAAGCGTTGACGTATTTGGGATTCCTGGTTTTATCTATAAGGGCTGTATTTCTGCGCTTGCTATGCCTTTAAGTCGTATTTTTAACGAAATAATTTTCACGGGCATTTATCCTGACTCTTGAAATTCCTGACACTTATTGTGTTCCCATTCCAAAATCTAACGGTAAAAAGGCGATTGAAAATTTTAGACCTATCACTGTAATGACTTTTCCGGCCAAACTTTTGGATACATTTTTATCTAGGGACATCAATAATTACTTTAGTTCGATTCTCCCAGTTTGACAGCATGGCTTTGTGAAGGGCCGCTCGACGGAGTCAAATTTATTGGTCCAATTTATACATGTAAGTGATGCTTTAGTTGCACATGATCAGTTGGATGTTGTATATATTGATTTCTCGAAAGCATTTGACTCAACAAATCATACTAGGTTAATTGCTAAATTAAAATATTTGGGTGTTAGCGATGCTGCAACTATTCTCCTAAAACATTTATTATCTAACCGTTCTTTTAGAGCTCGGATTCCTCAACATGCTTCTCCGATCATGAGGATCACTATTGGTATCCCTCAGGGATCTCCACTTGGTTCCCTATTGTTTGTGCTCCATTTAAAAGATGTCGGTTTCTATGTGGATATGAATAAAATTAAATCCATGGGGGATTGTGTTGTCTTACAACAACTATCTAATTTGGAAATTTGAGCTAGGCGGAATCATCTGCAAATTAACGTTGATAAGACCATGTTTATGTCTATTTCTAAAAAGGACCTTCTTATTAATTACCCTTAGAGCCGGTTCTACCAACCTCGAATAAATCCTCAGATAGAATAAGTACTGGAATAAAGCTCAGATAAGTCAAAACGGTGTTCTACCATCCTCAGATAGGATAAATCCTCAGATAAGCACCAGAATAAACAACAGATATCCTGATAAAGTTATACGGGCCTCTAGAGGTCGGATAGCCATTTATTCCTCGTATAGTAAACCGTTTCCCTCAAATTTACGAGCGTTAATGGCGGTACTTCCGGTCCGCTTCGATTTGAAAATGCCTTCAAAACCATAGTATTTCGTATTATATAATTACCATTTTAAACTACGACGGTAAGAATAAGTTTTATGGTGCAAGTGAAAAGCAGATTATATCTAAATTACCTGTGACTGGAATACTTTTGGTTTTATTTACGGTAGAGAGCTTTCTCTTATCATTGTAGGCTATGCACTGACTGGAATGAATACTTTTGTTTTTTCACGATAGAGGGAAGAATTAAATATCAAATTGACCAATGACAGTGCACTTTACAAACTCTATACCTTCGATAAAGTTTTCCGAGGAACTAAAATTGGTGGTAGAACGCAACTGAAGCAGTATACCGGGTTTAAGTTTAAACCTTCGATAGCTATCTGAGGATTTATCCGAGGTTGGGAGAACCAGCCCTTATACAATTTTTATATATTGCTCTCAAACGTACTAAATCATTCAGGGATCTTGGTATTATTTACGATGACTCTGGTTCCTTTAACGAGTATATTCAATTTTTAATTAACTATACTTCGAAAATGTTTGGTTTATTTTATAGCTTAAGAAATGTTTTTATTAAGGGATACACTTTTTATACTTTATATAATCGTCTTGTCTAGAATTAATTACGGGATGATAATTTGGTACTCGAGAAGTTTTTATTTGTCTACACGTTTGACCAATAAAATGAATAGAATCGCTAAATTTCTATCATCTTGATCTGTATTTGACGCTCCGGTCCAGGACTTGAATATTATGGCCGATCAGCATTTTTAAACTGTTTACAAAAATTTTTTACTGGTACACTTAACGTTATTAATCTTATAAGTTTTGTTGATATTCGTTCTTCATCTGGTGCTATCCGTAAAAGAAATTGTTTGTCTTTGTCTATTTTTTTATAAATCTAATGTTAAATTTTTAGACATTACGTTTAAATTGGTCGATTTTTATAATCGTGCCAATCCTAAACCTGACATTTTTTAAATTTACCTTCTTTGTTTGTGGTTTATTTCTTTCTTTCTTTCCCTTTCTCTTTTGTTGTAGCGTTTTATTGTTTTACTCTTACACCTGTTTTTCTCTATTTGTGTCTAATGTTATTATTGATCTTATTTTATTTTTTATTTTATATGTATTTTCATCAACCCTATTCTGGGCCTCGGCCTGTTGGGGGCAACGCGAGGGTTTTTTTTCCTCCCGTTCATCTGAAAGGTTTCCTCCCCCATCGTTGTTACATTATTTTTATTACTAGCAAGGTACCCGGTGTTGCCCGGGATAATTACACTAGTAGGTAAAGAAAACAATCTCAAAAAATTAAATTATAACTCCCAATTGGTTAAATGATATCTCAATCAATACAACACAGAACAAAGGGACTATCCATTCTACGAAAAATACGAAAAACAGGATTTCTAGATGATATACCGGGACTTTATCTAAACTCTTCTTGACTTGCCTCCCACTGCGGAGCATCACCAGATACTTTAGACTCAAGTTTTTCTTGCCCTTGACGTAGAAGCTCTTATACCCTCTTGCTCTATTCGAAACTCCCGTTGTACAGATGGTTCGAATGCCCATATAGCTTTTTATGTTTTAGTTGCAGAGTTTCTGTGACCAATACTCGTTCTTTCTCTTTCGTTTCCAGACACAAAATCTTTTGCCAGTTGTCTGTACGTTTGATAGGGAGCTCAAGGGGGACACGCGTGACTCCTTGCCTCATCAATAGACGCTGCCTTATTTATGTTCTGTCACTGCATCATCATTTTATGCTCATTGTTAATAATTATTGGAAACGAACGTTCAATCATCGCATTACGAGCATCTCAGTTTCCAAAATATACACATTCCCACAGAATGTAGACACAATGTATTTTTATGAAATGTTGGATCTGATGTGCTACCAAGTAAGTGTGGTGATAACCCCTGTGTGGCTAGGACTGTTTTTATGATTAAACTTTGCAATATCTTAAAAATAAACTCATATAAACGCTTAGAATTAATACAGTTAAAATTCTAAATGAAAATGCGAAAAAAATTTTTTTAAAGGCTCACAATGGTTGGACCTCTCCAAGGATGCCACTGCTAGTCTAAATAATTTCTTACCCACATAATCTTACTTTAGATGTACACTTGATGTTATTGCAATTCCACTCTTCTCTCGATGTCTTGAAGCAAAATTTGGCCATTCATCACTTTGTGTAGTCTAGTAGTCGCCGATTCTTCTATTTACTTGCTTACCATTTGCTCAATACAGCACGGAGCTAAAGGAATGCTTTCTCTGTCGTCTTTCCACTCTTTCTCAATAGTCTGCTACCTCTCCATTATCTCCAGTTACTGATCATTTTTAAAGATTTTCAAGAAATTGTTAAGTACTAAGAACTCTCTTTTCTAAGCAAAGCCTGAATAACAGGAATTCTATGCATTGTTACAAATTCAACCTTATCTATATTGAACAAACTTTGTGTTTCATTGTTGGTCATGAGATATATATTGTTGATCCCTGCATAGTGTTGGTGCTTTGCGTGTTGATACCATTGTTGATACCTATTGTTGCACTAACTTTTCCTTGCATTGTAGGTCATGAGATATATATAGTTGGTCCGTACAGAGTGTTTATGAATTGCGTGTTGATACCATTGTTGATACCTATTATTGCACAAACTTTGCCTTGCATTGTTAGTCATGAGATATTTCTCATTAATATGCCTTCTCATAACCATGAATATCGATTATTATTATTACGAGTATTTTAACCGTGAAAAAATCACGGGATTACCAACTTTACATTAGATAAATTTCATAACATGTTAATAAATTAGACCAAAAATATAAAAAATTACTTTAAAAATTAATAAGATACCCCAAAAAAATACAATTCTATTTATTTTAACAACTCTT
Source organism: Rhysida immarginata (assembly GCA_023313115.1). Taxonomy (NCBI): domain Eukaryota; kingdom Metazoa; phylum Arthropoda; class Chilopoda; order Scolopendromorpha; family Scolopendridae; genus Rhysida; species Rhysida immarginata. Next base: position 636,208 of record JAHWFO010012769.1, read on the forward strand.
TGATCACAACATTTTGGTAAAAAAAAATTATCTCCATAATATGGTAATAATCGCCTTTGCACATTCGGTTGTGTTTTTATAAATATTTTAATACTGTCATTATTTTTACAGTATTAAGGCTACATACAATTGTCCGTGTGAAAAAACTGGCTCTGGAAGATATATACCAATTTTATCAAAGGATATTCCCTGTGACATTTGAATCTTTTGGAGACAAAATTATATTTCTAGACACTTCTCAACTGCTTCTGGATTGTCCACAGATATTTTATTTCCGAAAATCTTCGATACTAAATCTTCTTCCACTACCATATAAGTGGGGAGTTCTATATAAGTGCACTCATCTCCCGGACATTGAGTTGTTAAATCGCTGTCTCCTATTTTTAGGACCCATTCATTGAAGGCATCCTTTCCGTCTGTTCTCATATTGCAAATTAGGCTCCATTTTTTTAACAAATTGCCATAGGAGTGAAGATTTAATACAAACCTTGATGATATCTGCTGTGGATCCATGAGATACAACATTGGATATTTGTCTGAAATCGCCACCCGGTATTAAAACGTTTCCACCAAACGGCGTATCATCATTCATGATTGCTTTCAAAAGGTGGTCTATTATGCACAACATGTAAATTTGTGTAGAGAGATTAGAAACTTCATCTATTATTAGCAGCGAAGCATCATGTAAATTCTTAGATTCAGGGAATAGAATTTTCATACTGGTAACGGATGCTTCAATTGGTGCAAGCGGAATTTTAAATCCATTATGGATAGTTTGGCCACCGTTTAATAAATCTGCAGCAATTCTTGTGGTGGCAAATGCTAATACTTTCTTGCTTTGTCCACGTAAGTAACACATAATAGCATTATACAAATGTTTTTCCTGATCCTCCTGGGCCATCCAAAAAGAAAAAATTTATCATGTTCGTATTTACATTAACTGCGGTACAAGTTTCATCAAAAATTTGTTTTTGGAGACATTTAATGTTGGAATAATTTTATTAGCCACTTCCGCCTCCTCACTGGGAACGTATACAACTTCTTCAAATAAATTATATTCTGGATCGGGTAGTACTTAATCGGAACACTTCTTCCCATGGAGACGAATTAGAGATGTTTTTTCTTCTGATATATGTATATTATAATGCTGTTGATAGTCCTCCTTAAGTTGTGCCTTGAAATTTTCAAACAGGCGTAATTGTTCTTTTGGTGAATTGAATATATTGATTGAATACATAAGTTGTTAATCCTTAATTGATTCGGCATTTGAAATTCGGAAGCTTCTTGAAACAGTCGTTCCCATTCTGTATCATCTTCAAGTAGACAGCATGCAGTGAGTGCTAATTTATAACTATCGTAGACAACTCCGTATGTCCTGAAAACTTTGTGGTTCGCGAATAATATTGCAATAATAACCTCAGGTAGAATCTCTCTTCATCCTTTGGGCTAACGGAATACATTCGTGAAATTATTCTCTCCTCTTTTAATCCGTAATCTCCAACTGGGCGTGCTAGAATAAAAATACTAACTTTCAAAATAAAAAATTTCACAATTTATTACAAACGTAGCCACCGATAAGAAAGGCCTGCTCAATTCGCGCTGAGGAGGCTGGCAATAAATGGCGACTTGAACTTCTCGGGCATGCAGCGCTATTAGCGTCAGTTAAAAGATTCAAAGTTGGAGCCTCCACGAAAAATTTTATTTAAAATCTAATTTCACTACAAATTTAAATTTCCTTTTCAAATTTGACAATTCATAATAAATGGTAATTGTTTAATTATAAACTTCATTGCAAATGAATTGAAAATGCTTCCATCGTTTCAGTTTCCCTTCTCGGGTGCATAGCGCCACTCGAGTGCAGTGGAAAGTCGAGAAGCGAGACTGAAGCGAGGGAAGCATGTTCGTAACTAAACTATTTGGAAACTAAGCATTTTCAATTTTTTAACTAAACTTGATCGGCACGCACTTTAGCTGTTACGTGCGCTCGAAATTATTATTGTTACGATAATAATAGTTTTTATTGATATACTGCGGTTCTCAAAGAAATTTCACGCTAACTTCAAGAGGTAACCATAGAAGAGAAATAGGCTAGAGCGCGTATTCCTCAACATCTCCTTATACCACTTCTCGCAACAACAGTTCCTCTAATATAGAATTATATTCCTCAACTCTCCTTAGGACACGGTCTTTGTATTTTAAATAGCGCCGCTTCGCTCTCATCCGTCCCTAAATCGCAGTTAGCTATTTCGCATCTGAAATCGTTCGGTGTGCAGGCGAATGCGATGTCTATCCGTTTCTCCTCTATGATGGTTACGGACATTCGTAATTATTATTACTAGGATTATTATTATTATTATTATTATTATTATTATTATTATTATTATTATTGGATTATTATTATTATTGGATTATCTTCAAACGAAAATTCTCAATTTTGGTTGGTTCATCGCTCGGGCATTACATCTTCCTGACAAACAAAGATTTGTTTCTTCTTTAAACATTATGAATATCATTAATAGAACCCTTTGCAATACTTTAAACAGACTGATTCAAGGGAAAATTACTTCTAAAGGAGTACTCGAAGCGATCGGTTTTCGTGTTCCTAGCGGTACTCGGAACAAATCCGTCCTTGAGCTTGTAGGGAAATCACGGACTAAGGTTTGTTTCCTCGATCCCGCTTTTAAATTAATCGATTTGTATAATAAGAATCCAGAGACCTTCGATGTCTTTAAATGATGTTCCATTAGTAATATTTTTTAATGTGTCTTTTAACACTGTTTGTAATTGCTACCTGAGTAATGTAATGTTTTATTTATTTCATTGTATGCGCGTTATTAACCCCGTTTCGGGCTTTTGCCTGTTGGGGGTCAACATTGGGTTTGACCTCTAGTCTATCTTGTGGTCACTTTTCCCCTGTTGTTATATTTTAATAAATATTGTTATTATTGTTCTTTTGATAAATGGCATATTAACGTTACCAAGTTTGTTTCTCGTTTTAATTTTAATTATTTTTTTTATTTTAAGATTAGTTATCGTTGATTAAATTTTGATGATAATCGTGGGTCTCTTTAATTTTTTCTTTCTCTCAGTCTTTCTTTTTCTCTGTAATTTTGTCGTTTTTGTGTTTCATTAACCCTGCTTTGGGCTTATGCTTGTTGGGGGACAACAAGGGGTTTGATTTCTCAGCTAATCCTGGCTGTCTGTTCTCTCCCTGTCGTTGTTACATTATTAAAAAAAAATTAGTTAAGGCATCGTTATCCAACAATAAAAGGGTTTTAGCATCAGCATGTTACGAACAGTAGCGGCTCCTGACTATAATAAGTGCATGGACACAAATACAAAATTTCAGGTTCTTAGGCCTTTTCGTACAAAAGTTATATCTTGATTTGTATTTGGAGCCTCGCGGCCCCTGCCGAAGCCTCAGAGGACTATATCAATTTTAGTGTGTAATAGATAAAATTTTAAGCAACACATGATAAATATAAAACATTTCAGGTTTCTGGACTTGTGGTTTTAAATTTATAGCTTGATTTGAGATTGAGGCCACAAGGCCCCTGCCAAGAGACTTATATAATTATTAATATAGATTAGCTAAATTTTTAAATGCCACACTATGATTAAAGAAAATTTCAGGTCCTGCCTTTCCGTTCAAATTTTATAGCTTCAATTGTATTTGAGGCCGCCAGGGGCCCCGAGGCCTATGCCAGTCTCCTTGTATATTGTCTATAATTTTTAAGTAAAAATATGCAACTTCAAGTTCTTAGGCGTTTTTATTATTCAAATATTAGAGCTTATTATTCAAAAAGCCCATGATTTGGGCTTCAGGGCCCCTGTGGAGACCTAAGAGCCTTATACAAGTTTTTCGTGTGTATTAGCTAAATTTTTTTGTAAACTACTATAAGTATACAAATTTTCAAATTTCCAAGCCTTTTCCTTCAAACATTATAGCTCTGTTTGTGTTTCGGGCCCCTGCCAGGGCCCCAGAGGACTATATGTTTTAGTGTATAAGAGCTAAAATTTTAAGTAACACACAATTAATAGGCAAGAATTCAGATTTCTGGACTTCCGGTTCAAAAGTTATAGCTTGATTTGTGACTGGAGGCTCAGGGCCCCTGTGGAGACCCAAGAGCATTATATCATTTTTTACTATATATTAGCAAAATTTTTAAGTAATTTTTTATAAATAAACAAAATTTCAGATTTCTAGACCTTTTCATTTAAAAGTTGTAGCTTTGCTTTTGTTTGGGGCTTGCGGGGCTCTGTTGGGTTCTATATTATTTTTTTTGTATATTTGCAATATTTTTTTAGTACCAC
>JAHWFO010012769.1:640531-668675 GCA_023313115.1 Rhysida immarginata
GTTCAAATGTTATAGCTTCAATTGTATTTGGTGCCTCGCGGCCCCTGGCGGGGTTCTAGAGGCTTATATCAGCTTCCTTCTATATTGGCTATATTTTTTAGTATCAAACTAAAAATATACAAAATTTCAGGTTTCTAGACCTTTCCGTTCATAAGTTATAACTTGATTTGTACTTGAGGCCTCGGGAACTTCTGGCAGGCCCCATAGGCCTACATCACATTTTTTGTATATTTGCTATATTTTCTTATTGCCACACTATAAATATACAAAATTTCAGCTTCCTAGGTCGTTCCGTTCAAATGTTATAGCTTCAATTGTATTTGGGGCCTCAGGATCTCCGGCGGGGCCCTAGAGGCTTATATCACTTTTCTTGTATATTGGTTTTATTTTTTTTAGAACCGCACTACAAATTTACGAAATTTCATGATTTTTGCCCTCTTTGTATAAAATTTCAAACATCTAGGTCAATCCTTTCAAAAGTTATGGCGTGTGACATACATGCTACATACATCTGTACCGTCGTTAATAGGGTTTTAGATGATGCTAAAACCCAAAAAATTACTATTATTATTATTATTATTATTATTATTATTATTATTATTATTGAAAAATGTTATTATACATAGTGTGCAAAAGAATTGGTATGTGTAAGAGGTTGTCTAATTTCTTCAAAGACCCGCCTACCTTTTTATCAAAAGTATGGCATCTGGATCTAGTTTTCAAGCAATACGCAAAATTTTATTTTTTTGTAGAAAAAAGTTAACAATTTTTATAAATTTTTAAAATTCAAATTTCCACATAATAAATTGTTGGAAAACAATTCCTCCATTTTCGATTTATCTGTCAATTATCACAGTTTTATGTACAAAACGTTCTCCCGGATTATTACAGGTAGCATTTGTGTGCCCGACTTGTGTTTCAATCTTGTTGTTCGCCAATCCAGGTCCAAGAGGCAACTAAGACGCTGTTATCTTTAAGAAACTGGAGAAGTAATGTATCGAATATTGATCCGTCTTACAAATTAAAAGTTAATTTCGACGAATTCTCCTCTGAACAAAAGGAAGTTATTCTTTCTGCGTTTTAGTTTTTATTTAGTAATATTGACATTACTAATTTATCATATCTTCATTATTAACTTTATTATTATTGTTATTGTTTCATTTTATTAATAATTTTATTATCATTATTATTTTAATTGCATTTACTTTTTCTTTTAAATATATATTCAATAACCCCGTGTTGGGCTTTTTCCCTGTTTGGGGACAACATCGGATTTGGACTTCCAGTTTATCTGGTGGTTTCCCCTCCCCCTGTTGTTGTCACATTATTATTATTATTATTATTATTATTATTATTATTATTATTATTATTACAAACCCGGACCAAATCGATACCACCTACATCATCAGTAGTTGATCATTGTTAATCCTATTTCTACCAATAATAAGCCCTAAATTTGGCTGCTTGATGGTGATGTAACAATGCATACACCTTTGGTCCGCAGGCCTTCTCTCTAGGAGGTGTTGCCTCTACTCAAAGCCTGAGCGCGAAAACTTCATACATTGTTACATCCCCTACGGTAGGGTATTGTTAATCATATTTCTACCAATAATAAGCCCGAAATTGTCCCTACCATAGGTAATGTAACAATGCATAATTTTTCCGTGAGCAAGCTTTCTCTCTAGGCGGTATTGCCGTAACCATCGAGACAAAAGGCCTCTGCAGTGAAACATAAAGTCTGTCTCAAAAGTATAGAGACTTTGCAAAAACTGTCACATTAGCACATCAGAAAATTTTTTGACCATTCCAAATAAAACACTATTTATTCACACTGTGAACATGATTATTACATATTTTCAAAAATAAATAGCTTTTCGTTTTTTTACAAACAAATATTTTGAAATAATCAGTATAAAAAAGTGTCTCAAAAGTATAGAGACTCACCTCCAAACTGAATGGTCATAACCTGTTTTAAATAAAATTGACCCTTTGGAATAGTCCAAATTATAAAGTAAGTTATAATTTGTATTTAATTTCTGCACAATAAAGAGTGACAATGGTGGAAAAGACATTTCTAAAGATGAAATACAATGTAAGTGAAATCTGGAGGTTGACAGCAAATGGCAAGACAGTTAGAGAAATTTCTGCTGAAATTGGAAGATCCAAGCCTGTTGTACACAAAATTATTGCAGAGCAACGGATATGTGAAGCTAAGAAGAGAACAGGATGGCCAACAAGCACTACTGAACGAGATGTGCGCCAGATTTTTCGTCTTGCTGCTACTGGTACAAATTCCTTACGGAAAATACCACGTGAATTGGGTGGACAAATATCCAAAGATACTGTACACAGAAGTATTAAGGCAAATCCTAGGAAGAAGACAAAACCACGTCTAACCAAGGAGCACAAGGGAGTTCGATTGAAATGGGCTCGGGAGCGTATGTCGTGGACAGATGAGTGGCTTTCTGTAATTTTTTCTGATGAAAAGAAGTGGAACCTGGATGGTCCCGATGGAAATGCATTTTACTGGCATGATTTGAGGAAGGAACCAGAATCCTTTTATAGCAACCAGCAAGGCGGTGGAAGTGTGATGGTGTGGGGTGGATTCTCCTTCAACGGGACTACCAGTTTGGCATTTTTGACTGGGAGACAAAACTCCTTAAAGTACCAAGAAACCCTAGAAAACCACTTGGTACCTTTCATGTCTTTTTTGGTTGGGAACAATGGCATTTTTCAGCAGGACAATGCTAGTATACACAAATCGCAGTCAACAAACCAGTGGTTTGAAGCACAGGGTATCAATGTGATGAAGTGGCCAGCCAAAAGTCCGGATTTGAATCCTATTGAGAACCTTTGGGCAGTGATGACACACAAAATTTATGCAAATGGTAGACAGTACTCTTCCATTGCAGAATTGAAAAGTGAAATCGAAATGGTTTGGTTTAATTTGGATCCAAGTCTTCTTCAAAACTTGATCTCATCAATGAAAGATAGAGTGTTTCAAGTAATTATGTCCAATGGTAACTTTATTTGAACATGGCTTGAACATTGTTGTTTATTTAGGTGAGTCTCTATACTTTTGAGACACTTTTTTGTACTGATTATTTCAAAATATTTTTTTGTAAAAAAACGAAAAGCTCTTTATTTTTGAAAATATGTAATAATCATGTTCACAGTGTGAATAAATAGTGTTTTATTTGGTATGGTCAAAAAATTTACTGATGTGCTAATATAACAGTTTTTGCAGAGTCTCTATACTTTTGAGACAGACTTTAATACATTGTTACATCATTTTAGATAGGCCATTTCACCAATAATAAGTCCGAAATTTGTCTTATCTATGATGATGTAACAATGTATTCAGTTTCATTGCGGAGGCCTTCTCTCTCGGCGGTCACGGCCAACGCCTCCTATAAAGAAAGCCTCCGCACTAAAACGTCATTTATTGTTACATCATCGTACTTTGTTAACCGCATTTCTACCAATAATAAACTCTAAATTTGGTCGACTTAATTACATGAGGAGACGACACGGTTTTACCCAGAGACAAATGAAAGAAAGAGACTGGCAGTGACCTCCCCTCTAGTGGTGCCTTTGCGACGCCATATAGGAATTGGCAAGAAACAGCTGATCGCCCGAGGCAATGCATGTGAATCAATCGATTTGGTTTGGTTTGTTTGGTATTAACGTCCTTTTCAACTTTGGTCATTTCAGTACAGGGTTATAGGGGCGGCAAATTTTGCCTCGCAAGGATTCTTTAACGTGCAGCCGGCAAATAACTACACGGGACCAACATCTTTACTTCCCTTCCGAAGGAAGTGCGTCGTCCTCCGCCGGAGTCGAACCCGCGTCCTCGGGCATCAAAGGCGATCACGCAGCCACTGAGCTAGCGAGGCCGATGTGATCGCGAACAATTGCTTATTACAATATGTGGATTAATAAATTGATTATTTTATTGAACTGAGAATTATTTCTTCCTTTTCTTTTAATTTAAAATTTTAAAATATTTGTCTTTTAAAAATTCGTTAGGCATTGAATCAGTTTTTTGGAGTTATTAAAAGTATACGTTATCGTTAGTTAATACAATAAAGTTTTTTTAAAAAAATCAGAAAACAGGTTATGCTTACTAATACTGCCAGAAATCATCTACAATAACAGCTGAAATTACATTGAGAATATATGCCGCCTTAGGTTTTTGCCAATCGTAACATGGCGAATGCTGCACTTCCGCTGGCACCAATAGCGCTCAGCGGAATGAATAGGGCACTGCCAGTATCTTTCTTTCATTTGTCTCTGGTTTTACCACAGTTGAAAGAGATATCTTTCATCTGTGGTTTTACTTAGATTGGATTGTTCCATGTTGCATAATGAATTAAGTACAGTGAAATCCAGGTTCAAATTTGCAACTTTATTGATTATTATTTTTAATACGCGTTTCGGTTTTAAACCAGCTTCAGTTAAAAGTTACAAGGTTTAAAAGGTGAGCAATTTATAATCCCATGCTATTTAACATATATTGCTAATTGCGCCCATATGGTACTCTTCCATCCCCAGTCAATCCTGGAAGAAATTGACAACTAACAACTAATTAAATGGAGAAATATTTGAACAAATATATAAGAGAATGTTATAAACACATAATTAATAAATAAACTAATTAACTAATGCACTTAAATAACAAATTGTTAATCAATAATAAGCCATGCTAACAAACAAATAGGCAAGTGATTACATATGTAAATATGGATGGGTTTAATGACATGCTGGGTGTTTCTAAATTATCTCCCATATTATACATATTTATTGCCCAAAAACTATTACAGATTTTAAGGTGATTTTTTTTTTATTCACAAAGAAAAACTTAAAAAGTTTCTTAGCCTCACGTGAGTTGACAATGAAACACGCGGTTGGCGCGTGGTACCTTTGTTGGCGCATTGTTCCATTTTTCGCAAGATGCAGTAAACAATGAGTGTTCAAGAAAAAGCGCAATGCAGGTTATGGCTTGCAGAATTTAATTCAATGATTACAGTTCAGAGAATGTTCCAAACAAAGTTTAAAAAGGATCCTGAGTCAAATACGCTATGGAATGAAAAAATTTTAAACACAGGCAGCCTGTTACACAAAAAGGGTGCTGGTAGACCTTCAGCAACACCACAGACAGTAGAAAATGCCAGGGAGGCGTTCGATCGCAGTCCCCGTAAATCACTTCGCCATGCAGCTCGTCAACTGTATATGCCAATGACATCCGTATATAAAATAATGAAGCACCGCCTTCGTCTTACACCCTACAAAATCCAGATGATGCATGAATTGAAGCCAGATGACCGACCGAAGCGCAATACGTCTGGTGAGGATATGCTCCAAAAAAATAGACAATGATCCCACCTTCCTTGAGGACATTTTTTTTTCTGATAAGGCAACATTCCGTACTTACGGAGCTGTAAACCGACGCAGTTGCCGCATTTGGGGCTCACAAAACCCCCACGTTCTAAGTGAGCATATACGCGACAGCCCAATGGTTTAATTGGTGCGGTTTAATGCATGATCGAGTAATCGGACCTTTCGTTTGCGCTGAAGACACCATTACCGCTGCAACCTACCTAGAATCCACAGGTAAAAGCATTGCAGCCTAACAATCTACTAACAAGATGGAACACCTCCTCACTGGGGCCTACAAGTTAGGCAGTACCTTGATACAAACTTTCCAGACGATGGATTGGAAGGAATAGGCCAATCCCTTGGCCCCCTCTGGATTTTTTCTTCTGGGGATATGTGAAAGACAGAGTATACAAGACCAACGTTGATGACATTGAAACTCTCAAGAACAGAATAATTGAAACAATCGCTAAAATATCCCCCGAAATGCTAGCCCGAACATGGGAGTTTCGCTTTGACGTCCTTCACGCCAAAAATAGGGTGCAAATTGAAATTTATTAAAGCATGCTAAGAAACTTTTTCAGTTTTTCTTTGTGAATAAAAAAAATCCCATTAAAACCTGTAATCACAGTCAACCATTTGCAATCCACTGCTAGATGAAGGTCTTCTCTAAACGCTTCCATTCTTCTCTGTTCGAAGCTTTGGATTTCCAGTTGACGCCGGCCACCTTCCTTATTTCGTCGAGCCACCTTGCATGGGGTCGACCTCTTGGGCGTTTAAAGTCTCGAGGGTACCAATCCAGAATGACTGTAGTCCATCTCATGTCTTGTCTTCTAGCGATGTGACCAGCCCATTGCCATTTAGAATGTTTGATCCGTTCGATGACGTCAATCACCTTCTTTCGGCTTCTTATCCAGCTGTTGCATTTTCGATCTCTTCTTATAATCCCTAGCATACATCTTTCCATGCTTCTCTGTGCTGTCTGTAGTCTTTTTGTTGTCCTCCTTGATAAAGTCCATGTTTCAGCTCCATAGGTGATTGCTTGTAAAACACACTGGTTGAAAACTTTTCGTTTCAAGGTAAGTGGCATGTTGCTCTTCAAGATAGTGTTATTCTTGCCAAAAGCACTCCATGCTGTTCTAATTCCTCTGTTAACTTCATTCAGAATGTTGCCATCCGTAGTGATTTCTTGTCCCAGGTAAATGTAGCTCTGTACTTCTTCAATCACAATGCTGCCTGCCATGACCTTCTGTTTTGGAGCAAATGCATTAAACATAACGTTTGTCTTCTGTGTGTTCAGTTTCAGTCCTACACGCAGGCAAGCCTCTGCTAGTTCTTGTAACATTTCCTCTAATTCAGAAGGACTACTACTGGTGAGAACGATGTCATCGGCAAAACGAAGGTGGTTAAGGAATTCACCGTTTATTTTAAGTCCTTTTTTTGACTAGTTCAGTTCTTTGAAGATTTCCTCTAAAACTGCTGTGAAGAGTTTTGGTGAAATGGTGTCTTCTTGTCTCCTAATAATGAGAAGTCTGTCCACTCGTTTTCAAACGTCGTCTAAGTTCCCTAGCGGCAGATAAACTCAACTGCCAAATCCATTGTTTACTACTGCATTCATAACGGAGACAAAATATCGTTTATTAAATTGGAGAAATTTTTATGAAGAAATTTTAATTTCCAAGTCCTTTACACTAAACGCTTTTCTAATTTTTCTTTTCGAAAAGAAAAAAAAAACAAAAAAAAAACCCAAGAAAATAAAACAACCGTGAGCTATATGAATTAAGGTTATTATAACGGAACTCTTATTCGAAATAGTTTGAAATAAAAAGGATTTTGCCATATTAGAAAATTTGATGAATGGTTTTCATTGGATTCCCTAAATTAGATGAAATAAAATCTTTTTTAAAAAATTATAGGACCTCTAAAGTTTTTTCATGCTGTTATTAACAAAACTCAATAGCAAAACATTACCTGAATAGATCCAGAATAGAGAAGGGGATAGCTGAACGCTTGGCGCGCTGCTGTCGTTATTATTGTAGGAGGTCGATCTGGCAACAGCTATAACAATGAAACCGACCCGGAGTGAACAGACTTCTCATCATTAGGCTATGGTTGATCCTTGCTTTTCCTTTGTCCAAACGAATGGTAGCAGTCGCTTTACTAAATATCTTCCGGAGAATACTAATATAGCTTCCGGCTATTCCCATTCTTTCCAGAGCTTTCACTACAGCATGTGTGAACACCGAGTCGAAAGCTTTCTCAAAGTCGATGAAGGCAAAGCAAAGGGGCCCTTCATATTCGTTATGGCGTTTGATAAGTTCTCTAATAACTTGAATGTAGTCGATCGTGCTATATCCGCTTCGAAAGCCCGCTTGTTCTCTTGGTTGTGCTGAGTCTAATGCTGAATCAAGTCTGTTTATCGGGACTTTTACTGAAGATCTTATAAATAACTGACAAAAGGCTGATAGGGCGATAGTTCTGGATATATTCTCGGTCTCCTTTTTAGAAAATTAGTACCATCATTGCATTATTCCAATCATCTGGTACGTCTGACATCTCAAGGCATTTCGTGAAAAAACTTGCCAGTAACTTGTTGAATTCTTCTCCTGCTTCCTTAATCAGGTCAATTGTAATTCCATCTTCTCCGGGGGACTTTCCTCTCTTCGTGGATTTAATAGCCTTGTCAACTTCGCCTTCTATAACCGGCGGCACTTCATCTTTTCCTTTCAGTTGGTCTACTCTTCTTACGTCATTATCATACTCACATTTGTAAAATTTATTGTAGAAGTCCTCCACAATTTCGATGATTTCATTTCCATTCTTCGTGATTGTGCCATTTGCTCTCTTGAGTGCAAATATTCCTCTTCTTCCAATGCGGAGCTTTATCTTCGCAGTTTTCAAACTCTTGTTATCTTCAACCACCTTTTTGACAAGATTGCAGTTGAACTTCCGAACATCTTCTGTGATGTGTTTCCGTACTGTCTTGCAAAGCTCCGCATATTCTATTACTGATCTTGTATCTTCTCTATTTGTTTTCATTTCTCTTCGTTTCTTCATTAATTTCCTCGTTTCTTCTGTGAGTTTCGTCTGTGGTTTGGAAACTTGTTCTCCAGCTACTACTTCCGCTGCTTCTTTTAAGTGTTTAGTTAGTGTCCTGTTAATATCTGTGATGTCATATTCCTGGATGCCGATCTGTAAGATTTCAAAGCGATTTCGCTATTCCAGCTGGAATTCCATTCTGCGTTGTTGTAGGCGTGCAATGTTGATGATCTTTGTGTTCCTGAAAAGTTTTCGTCTTTCTTTTCTCATGTTTAGAACAAGCTTGTATCTTACCAGTCTGTGGTCGCTTCCTGTGTTAAAGTTGTTGAGAACAGTGCAGTCTTGGATGAAGTGCTTCCTATTTGCCAGAATGTAATCTATTTCACTAGTTGCTCCATTTGGGCTTTTCCAAGTCCATTTACGCTGAGGTTTCTTCATGAAAAAGGAATTCATGACGTACAGTTGTTCGTACTCTGCAAATTCCAACAGTTTGTTTCCTCTTTCATTTCTTGTGCCATAACCATGACTATCAAGAAAATTTTCTCCTTTCTTCTTTTCTCCGACATGGGCGTTAAAGTCGCCCATAACGACTTCCAGATAATAGTTTCCTGTTTGGTTCACCTTGCTAACTTCCTCATAAAAGTCATCGACTTCCTCATCAGAGTAGCTTGTGGTTGGCGCATAGGCCTGTATGATCTGTATCTTGTATCTTCTCGACAATTGGATGACCAATCTTGCAATTCTGTCGGAGGCACTATCAAGCTCAATGATTTGATTCCTCCGTTTCTTATGGATAAGGAATCCAACACCACTAACTCTTTCGTCCGTTGTTCCTCTGTGGTATAGTACGTGCCCACTGTTCAGCTTAATTTTATCTTCACCTTTTCTTCTTACTTCGCAGAGTCCAATGATATCCCAGTTGATCCTATCCAATTCTTCTTCTAGTTCTTGCAGACGACTCTCTGAGGAAAGGGAACGTCCGTTATAGGTAGCCAAGGTCAGTGTCTTGTGGTGGCCAGGTCCGAACCGGATATTTTTAGCACCCTCTGCCTTCATGTCTTGCTGGTTGCCACCGTAACCAGGGACAATCTGGCTGCCGGGAACTGAGGGCCATGGCCGATTTTGAGAAGTAATCATGGCTGGCCCATCCGCGTCCGTTCACTATGCACAAGGCAGGATTACTAACAGCTGCCCCAACTGGAAGGTACGGATTGGACATTAGGCTTCTACTTCTAGTTGATTCCTTTAAGTCCTTGAAAGCAATTAGAGGGTCATCCCCTAGTTATGAGTAGAACCCATTTTGCAGCCCAAATTCTGTAATAGTTTTTGAATAATAAACATGTATAATATGGGAGATAATTTAGTAACACCCTGTATATTTACATAACTGTACACATTTTGGGATTAATATAAACGTATACTAATAATAGCATAAGATGAGAAACTAAACTCTTAACTCTTAACCCAACGCTAAACAATATTCTTAAGAAGTATTGCTAGTAACTGGCAAACCATAGGGAAAAGCAGGCATCTAACAATTATTTGGAATAACGAACAAACCAGTTTACTTAAAGCATTTCTACAGGTAAATCCCATTCATCTCGGTGACCGGTTTCCAAAGTTGTTTGTAACACTTGCAATGTCTCATAAAGTTACCTCAACTGTATGTAAAAAGTATAGAATACTCCCATATTATGCATATTGTCAAAGTGTGCAGAAAATCTTGCACAAGTGTGTTTGCCAAATTTGTGTTTTTTATGTCTTTTCTGTCAAGCGCATGAAACTGCGCAAAGCAGTTCATGGCAAGACGTCTAACTTGAATGCTCCTACTACAACACTTGCAGTCGTAGATAATATTACCTGCAAACAAGGAGAGATAGGCTTGCACTCATCTACCAGGTATGTAAATATAAAATCGGAATTTATATATAGAAAATACACTTTTATTGTATGAAAATGATAAAAAATATTTTATTCGAAGTAATGCCCTTCGCTGGCTATAAATTTTTTCCACCTGTCTGACAATTTGTGGATGCCACGTCAAAAAAAATGTGGCACTGATTTACCAAGAGCACTCAAAGCACTGATTTACCAAGAGCATACTCAGCGTAAGCTTCGACAAGCATTCGATGAGATTGTGCAGCAGTTTTCTTCAAATAGTAACAGAATATCAATGCTGTCCGCAAATCGTAGTTTCCAGGCACAAAATTTTACATGTTCAACGCTATTATAAACAATGCTGTTGTATGAAAATTGTATTGTAGAGAGTTGAAAAGCTTTGTCAGATGTCCGAGTAAGAAAATGGCGCCAACGACGCGGTTTGACGGTAACTACATTGACAGCTAGGGCCATTTATAAGCAAATTCCGGTTTTATATTTACAGGCCTGGTATTGAAGATGATGATGATTTTTGTGTAGTTTAGCGAATATGTTATTTCTGACGTGTTCGTTCCTGAACCAACCTCAAAAAATACGTCTTTAATAATTAAAGATTTGGAGAGTTGGGCTACCTCACCATGGATTAAAGATGTGTAAATATTTCAATAAATGGAATGTTTTTCTCTATATGGTTGCATTGTTTTTATTTATTACCTCAATACATCTTGATTACTAGAATTTAAACGCCACTTTTCGTATCAGGATGACGTATGACCGAAGGGGGGGGGGGAGGGAAGGTTACCAAAAATATGACGTGTGCTGACACGGGGGGGAGGGGGGTATAAAATTATTTGGAAAAAGGATGATGTAATGTGTGCACGGCCCCTAACCAGATCACTGACACTTCCACCACTTTCATGGATATTTGGACGCATTGTAGAAACTTATCCAGGCAAGGACGGTATAGTGGGGGTGTCTACTGTACTGGACTTATTAAACATTCAATTGTTTAAACAGTGTTTGTTACCCATTTATTAATTTTGTTTTTTCTTGTTGTTTATCCTTGTAATCTCTAGCGATTTCTTAATGAACATTTAACGCAAACATAATGATATCAATTAATTTCTTGGTTTTTTTCAAATCATTCTTGGTTGACGAGATATCTTCCCATAAACAGTTCAGACGGAGTGGAAGTTTATGCTTATTTTTAAGACCCCTCCTTTACCTGCTGTTTCCTCATGTAGATTATTTGTGCCAGAATTCGTTGCCCCTGTTCCGTTGTCCTCCTGGATCATATAAGAATTTCTAAACGTTCGACTGCCAAATATGCCCCGCTCACGAAACTTCTCTGCCAAATAAGAAGTTACTGCCGAGCTGCCCTTTCGAGGTAGTCGACTTTTATCGCTGAGTATGCCATAGCCGCTTTCGCCTTCTCGTCGTGCTGAAAAACCTCTACTTAATGTTCGGTCTTGTTGAAGAGTTTCGCCGTCTTTTATCCTTGTCTTTAGTCGCTCCTTTGACCAGTCTCTTCTATTCGCCTGGTTACGCTTAGTGCAGGGCGGGCAGGGCTTTCCTCTCACTCTTCCTTCTACATCAGGCCGATTGCTTTTCCTATCTTCTTTGCAAAATCTTCTCGAATCCCTATGCCATCTTGTCTCATTCAGTTCCAAATATCTTCTCCCTCTTTTATTTTCTTCCATCGGCGACGCCCCGCGTTCATTCCACCGTTTCCTTTCCATCTTTCCCATTGGCTTTCCCCTCTGTCTCTTTACTAACTTCGATTGGTTTATTCATCAAGAGGCCACGCGATCTTTTGTTTTAACTTTAACTAAAGCATCGCGATGCTCCTGCCTCCTCCCGATCGTCTCTAATTGATATGACACAGTGTATGAGGAGATATCAATTGTGTTTACAGGGGATGGAGATATCAATTATGTAGGTCATTTTGTTTTGCTAATCTACGAGTGTAATGTCTGGTCTGTTATCAAGGACAGTTTTGTGTGGTATTCTCTAAGACAGTGTCCAGGATATATTTTTTGTATGGAGTGTTGATGTCCCTAAGCTTGTGTATCTTAGCTAGATGTTGATGTATGATATTCGCTACTTGGTTATTCTGTGTAAATAATCTGTCTGCGTGAGTATTTTGCAAATGGATAAGATATGTTGGATTGTTTCCTCTGCGATATGGCATTACCTGCAAGCCCCATAGGTCGAATCTTTGATAATGTTTTCTGTAGATTTTAGTGTTAATAAATAACCTTGTCTTATACGTCAATCTTGGTTCCTTCAGTTTCCTCAAAGAGACCTTGGACGATTGCAAGGCCGCTGCCCAGGCCCGTTCGAAGTTCAACTGAACATAAGGAACTAGCCAAGACGGATTCCTTCGCAATCAAGTGGACGATTAAGTGAGATTCGAAAGTCTAAATTTTCACACAACTCTCGTTCTATTGTTTATTTTCCATTAGAAACCTAACTGGAATCCACGAGCTGTGAGGCATCTGACAGCAGCAAATTTTTACCAGCGAGACAGAAGTCTCGCCCACTCTCCAAACGGACGAAACTAGAGGTCCTCGCTAAATCCCTTGCTCGAAGAACCTCGACCTGGAGACATTGAAGGTTCCTCGATGCTCAGTCGGCCGATATCCATAGAGGACAAGTTGGAACCAACTGCTACGCCAGATACGAATTCCGCCGCCTCTCAGCACACGAATCAAACAGCCCATTACAATTTCGCGTTGGAGGTGGATAGTATTGAAGTCGTCGTTCCCCTGAAATCATTAGCCGGTATTCTCGCGGTGCGCCCTGCCGAATGTCCGCGCTTGGATTCTGGGGAGAACTTTAATGGTACCTGAGCATAATTTGATAGTTTTAATTAAAATAGACAAACTGATAAGAACGTATCATTTTACATTATTTTTATGAGAGATCCTCTAATTATTGTTCTGTGACCTTTTGCCTATTGATTGATACTCCCCCCCCCCTCCTTTTACATGTCTCAATTAAAGAGAATCAATAATGACAAGTTTACAATTAACCAATTTAATGCTAGCTCAAGTTCAGTCTTCACTCCTCCAATCAAAGACAAAAAGGTCGGGTTCTTTAAAAAAGTGGCAGGATGTGTCTTATATATTCCAATAAATCAGGCAAAGTTGAAAATCATAACAAATATGATTTTTATTCAAAGTCAATTTCAACCAAAGAGATACAAAATAAACATGATTTAAATCTTAACCTATAGAAGAAAGAGATAGATATTCATATATATAGGAAAGAAGTTAAATCTACAAAAACCCTAGTTACCTAAATATAAGATTATTATGATATTCAATTTAAAACTTATGTATCTAAAATTATATAGTCCTTTCTACCACACTGAGAACAAATAAGGTTTTACTCAACTGAAACTCTTCCCTATAATAGTTCACTCAATTTTCCTATCACTCAACACTCTGGCTGTATCTATTCACAAATATGAAAAATGGAGAATCTTACAAATTCACTTTACTTAAGTTTTCACGTTGCATCTTATTATCCACTAACTGTACTCACTTGTATTCCAGTCTCGGACACAAAATGCACAGGCCATTGAATTTCACTTATCACTTATAATCACAACACATCCATGAAGCACAAAAACACACATTAGAAGGAACCGGATCAATCGATGAGTGAGTCCACTGGCTGGCTCAAACTGTTCTCATAAAGTTCAACAGATGATTCTAAATGTGAAGTTGTCATCGCTGTCTCTTCTTATTGATGATATGCATCTAATCACGCTGATCGCTCTCAATTGCTGTCTTCTTAGAATTCGCCGAGCTCTGATGAATATAGGCACTGCGTCGCTATTGACAATCGATTTGTTCTAATTATTACTCCTCCTTACTTATGGAAATTTCAGAAAATAGTCTCCACTCCTCGTAAATCCATATAAAATTCGTAATATGTATTGTCCCGTTGTGTAGTGGGCTGAGTGTGATGCTCAGAGTGACGTGCTCTAACTGGCTTAGGTTGGTCAGGTCAATAGCGACACCTAACACCCCCCCCCCTCCCTCAGTAATCGACCTACACTCCATATAGGATCCTTAATGATCTCCCTATTTACATCTTTGTGATGAAACTCTATTGAACCCTTTGAAAGAAGAAGCTATCTGATGGGTTTAGCAGACCACGGAGGTTTCGTAGCCGCCTCCCGAATCACGCCTAGCCCCCTTTTAAGGTTCCAACCCTTGTCGGAAAATTTCCGACAGAGAGTAGAGCGCACACAGCCTCCCTCTCTCTATGACTCCATGGCACTCTCATGAGCTCCCCCTCCACTTTTTTGTTTAAATAGGGAAGCCGTTTCCGGTCTCCTTTTCCCTTTCACATTTTACAACGGTCCAATCTGTGTTCATCAAATTATCATCATCATTTCAATACACAATCAAAATTTATCTTAGAAACTATCCACATATATGAGCCGTTCAGTGCACAAATCGATTAACTCCACGTTTTGAAAAATCTTAAATTTAAGTGTCAAAGCACTTGGTAGAGTCATAACTTTTTATACTTGTAATAACTTTCCTGAATAATAAAGATTAACACTATTAAATGATAAAAGGAATTTATAACTTAATAGGAATTTTAAGCAACAATGAATACTATTTTATCAGTTTTCTCAACTTTTTGTTTTATGGAGTTAATCGATTTGTGCATTGAACGGCTCATATATTTATTACTGTTACATGTCAAACAATCCAAAGACAAATCTCAGCATAACATAACACAAAACAAAAAGGAAGTCTCATCCTGTCACAGCACCTCCCTTCCTGTTAACTCACAACTGTCTACTCAAGACTTTTATCCTCCTTTAGAATCCATAATTCAGTCAACGCTGCTAATTCCTCTCTCAAAGATTCTTACAAATTTGCATTCCCAATACAAATTTGCTCAATACTCATTAAGATTTAAAAGACCAAGTCTTTTCCAAAAAAAAACAAACTAACTTTACATAGTCAACACGTGAAAGCGTCACAGTTCTAATTGCTACAGCCTACCTGCCACTGGTTGACAAACTTGAATAGGTCGCCACTCTCCAGTTAGCGGTGCCGTTGATACAGATTCCGTCTTCTCTCTCGCAAATCGCCACGTCGTCCACAACTGAAGCCGCTGCATCGGCCAGTGCTAACGTTGACGCCAACTCACCGGTCGCTGGACTTACCTTTAGATCCCACTCGAGTTCGAACCACGTCAATGAAGAATTAGGTTTTTTTATACTTATCTCGTTATTTCCCATTTATCGATTTATGTCATCAAATTCTTGTTTTATATCAAACTTAATAATGATTAATTGATTATAATAAATTAATTTCATTTATCCACGTCTCTTCCTTACTGTGTCATTGCTTCACAAAATCACGTGACAGAGATTCTTTCGATAGCTCTGCGTGGATGATGTTTTCTGTGATTTGTAAGTAGTTTAAGTTGTTTCCTTCCAAGTCCCTTAAGATCCGTGTTGTCCATTGTCTCAAAGGAGTGGGAGAGTATTGGGGTGGCGTAAGTGTTGATGGCCTTGATTAAATTTCCGGAATTTAAGTGTGTTTTAGGTATTTCCCCTAGCCTATGAAGATATTGTTTAGTGAGCGTGCTCTTAGTGTGTTTGTGCTCTAGTAACTTGGCTTGTTTAAATCCTAGATATTTGTAAAATTCTTCATTTTCCATAGCAGCAATGTGATCTGCTTCTTCCAAAGTGAATACTCCATTTTCAATGTGAATGGTTTTTCATTTGTCCAATTGAAATTCCATGTTTATGTCTCTTGAAAAAGTGCGTGTAATTTCAACTAACTGGTACAATTTTGTTTGTATGGAAGCGTAATTTTCATGTAGTCCAAGTAGAGCAATTCTGAAACCATGTAGTGGCAGCTTTTATTGTTTTTAATCGTGTAGCCGTAAGTTGTGCTGTTCAGTCTGTTTGAAAGTGCGCTTAAGTGGGCAAAATTAGAGCGGGCTCAGTGAGTCACCCTGAAAAATGCCTCGATTTATCTGTATTTTGTCAGTCGTTATGGTTTCATTGTTGAATGTGAGGTGTAGTGTAGTTCTCCAATCCAACATTGCACTTTCTAAAAATATGATAAGTGTGAGATTTATATTATACATGTATAATCGTAGTGCGTATAAAAGCCAGGAGTGTAGGACCTTTTTGTAATCAGTGTAGGCTGCATTTAGCCAGGTGGCCGAGAGGGCTAGAGCGTAGGCTTTCTGGTTCTCGAGTTCGCCTGGTCGTGGGTTCGAATCCCGTCGTGGGCATGGATGTTTGTGTTTGTCCCGGGCTGCGTACAGATATAACTTGTGTAAAAGGCGCAAAATGGCCTTAGTAGCCGACGCCAAAATTTCTAATAAACCAACCAACCAACCTAGGCTGCATTGAGGTGTTGAAGTTTATTGTGAGTTTGCCGTAGGACCACATTAGAGACCTTCCATAGAGAGACTTGCCATTTCATAGTTTCCCCATAGAAAAAATGTAATAAAAGATTTGCAAACATATAAGACTAGCTGATATACCCGGCGTTGCTCGGGCTCTTTTTTGATGAAAGTTTGCAATATCTGAATGGGAATACACAGTAAAAATTAACACATTAAAAAGCTTAGAATTAAAACAGTAAAAATTCATATAGAAAAACCGAAAAAAATCTTCTAAAATGTTCCTAATGGATGGCCCTCTTAACAGTTCTCCCCGGTTCGTGTTGGAATGTTGTTTATAGCTGAGCGAGTTTACCATAGTGCCGGAGAAACAATGTGTGGAATACTGTGTATGGCTACGAAAGTGGGAGGAAATAGAAAATGAAACAATAGTTTGATCTAACGTTTTTTTCTTTTATTTTGTGTGACCTGACCTTTAAAAATTCATTTGTTTATCTAAAAATTCAACAATTCCAAATTCTCTTCTTGGGTGGCGATGGATTTACTATGTCCGACAATGAAATTTAGCCAGGGGAATGATCAAGCTTCACTGTAAAGCGCATTTTGCGTTATCTTTTCCTGTCTCACAGTAACAATGAACGAGCACGCATCTAAAGCTTCAGTAAGTTGAGTCTATTCAGGAAGGAGGAGGAATCCAGTACAAACGCATCCAACAATACTATTGCTGGCTAATTTTTATTGTCGGATACAGGTAATCGGCAGTGGTTTAGTAGAGGCCTAGGCAGACATATGCTAGAGGCTTGAACACTCGCTTACTAAAGCTTTCAGGACGAGAAGCAGTAAATAGAATTTAACAAACATGTTGAACGAAATAGTAATCTTTTTACTATTTAAAAAGCATAGCCATTAAAAAACGATGTTGGCTATCTTGACTTAAACCAAACCTCTGTCAACCATCTTTCCGTATGAAATAATGGTAAAATAGGAAAAAAAGAAAACAGATTTATATTCACTCTCACAATACAATATTTAAATATTTATTATCCATAAATATTTCATAAACGGAAAATATCCAAAATTATTTGTTGAATATAAACGGAAAATAAAAAAAAATAAACTATGGTTAAATAACCAAGGTTATTCTATTGTATAATGTTGTTAAAGAATTTTATTTTACATGAAACGACCATTTCTCATTTGCGTTTTGTTATTAATGATGACAAATTCCACTGAACAGTTTTCTCATGACATTAATCATAAAAAAATTATATAGTCAAATTTCTTCAATTAACTCTGCAAGTCGAAGGCAAATTCTGTTCCTTTGGGTGCAAACCTCCAAGTTAAATAGAAAACATCCAAAATAGAGGAATTATATTTTTCCTTCAACTTCAGCTTTTAATTTTCTATTTCGTTATTAAACAAAGTTATACACACTGTAACTTTATTTTACTCGTTCTTTCGGTAATTCATTTTACGGAAATAACATTAAATTGATTGTGCAGTGTAAGACTTTCTCGTTTAAAATTATTCTAGTCTATCCACTAATTTATATTTTATTGGATAATGGCTGAAAATAGGCATAGTCGTAGCATTAAATGCATGGAAATAACTGAACACTTCCTCATATGCTTTGAGGAGAAGCCTAGTGCGAACCCCGTATTGAAGCTGCTTACTCAACTCAATTGTTAAGTTCGGTCGCCCATCATAGTCGGTCCCGAACATCGAACAATGAACTCAACTGCTCCATCAGACTAGGAGCTAAGCTTCCACCGTGTTGCCCGCTCAACAATGAACGAGTACTCGATAATCTAGCATACGCTGCCCCTGCTGACTGGCGAAATTTCATTGTCGGATATAGTACATGATCGTTTGTGTCTGTGTACTCTGCAATTGATAAACTGTTAGAAAATAAAGAAATTAAACTGGAGCAAACCCCAAGCATCAGGTTAATGATATTAATTACAAAAATGGATGGAAAAATTTTGCGACTTAGATTCGAACCTGGAAGCTCGAATGTCATGGTCGACGCCTCTACTAATTGGGCTATCGCAGACACCTGCACAGCGATGCTGTCACTAAGTGTCTTAAAGACAACCAAGTAGTCTTTACCTGACGTTTGGAGTTTGCTCCAGTTTAATTTCTTTGTTTCTTACTGTGTGTTTATCAAACTTTCTGATGGTTTGGATAGGAGAAATTCACGATCTGTGAACCGGGAACTTGGTTGTCTTTAAGACATTTTGTGATCGCATGGCTGTTCAAGTGTCTGTGATAGCCCAATCGATAGAGGTAATAATTCGAACAGTCGAAGTTCCTGGTTCGAATCCAGGTCGCGGAATTTTTCCATCAATTTTTCTAATTGGTAAAGTGTTGCAATTCACACTCTGTTCTCGACGTCTTGAAGCAAAACTGGTGCATTCATCACTTGGTGTGATCTGGCAGTCGCAGTTTCTTCTGTTGACACATTTACATCGACGGCCACAGGGTCACTCACCACTTGCTTAGTTGAAGCAGTGTGTTGGAAAAATCGATATAGCACCGAGTGAAGGGGCTGCTTTCTCTGTCGCCTTTCCACTGTTTCTCAATAGCCTGTTAACTCTCCATTATTTCCATTTACTCTACGCCGGTCAGGTGGTCGAGAGGGCTGAGGGCGTAGGCTTTCTAGTTCTCGAGTCCGCCTGGCCGTGGTTTCGAATCCCGCCCTGGGCATGGATGTTTGTGTTTGTCCCGGGCTGCGTACAGATATAACTGAACGATTTTTCCGTGAATTTTTCCGATATTTTAATAGTTATTCTGCTATTCGGAGCGGAGACGAATACAACAAATCAGAGATCATTAAAATCGGACCAGCCGTTCTTGAGTTATTAATGGTGTAACTAACCCGACTTTGTTTTATGTATTTAGAACTAGCTGATCCGGTGAACTTCGTACCGCCTTGCAGTCAATGAATGTCGTGTT
This sequence comes from Rhysida immarginata, assembly GCA_023313115.1. NCBI lineage: Eukaryota > Metazoa > Arthropoda > Chilopoda > Scolopendromorpha > Scolopendridae > Rhysida > Rhysida immarginata. The sequence goes on from JAHWFO010012769.1 coordinate 660,176, forward strand.
AACTTTTAGCTAAACTTAATATAGGATTTTATTAATGTAATAAATTGAATACAAAAAATTTATTAAGTTCAATAGTTTATTAGGATAATATATACAGGGTGAATACAAAAGTCTGAACCCCCCTTTTATTTTTTGAACCTAAGCAGATATGTCAATTTTGATGAATCCAATGAATAGGAAGTTGTGGGTGGCCTATCCCATGGTGCACTTTTCATCATCCCAAATATGTAAATTAGGACACATTCAAAATTTATCTCAAAAACCGTAAGGGATAGAGAAAAAAACCCAATTGCAAACTTGTTCAGCATAAAAAAAAAAAAAAAAAAAAAAAATCATCCAAATCGGACCAACCAATCACCCACAATCACGTGGTGAACTGTTTGTAGCTTACAAACAGTCACACTGCACAAACAAGTTACTTCAAACAGTTTAAAAAAAAGTTAATCAACTAAATGCTCGATGTGACGACCGTGGGCACCATAACACAATTGGGCACGGAACCTAACTGACGCCAAAACATGGGCAAGCATGGCTGGTGTCACTCCTCGGCACGCTTCCTGGATTCGTTGAACCAGATCCTCCAGTGAGGCGGGCTGCGTAATAGCATAAAACTTGTCCTTCAGGTATCCCCACAAGAAAAAGTCAAGTGGTGTAAAATCAGGGGAGCGGGGTGGCCAACAAACTGGTCCTCCTCGGCCAATCCATTGTTGTCCCAAACATCTCACTTAGACGCTCGCGAACGACCAACCCGTAATGTGGAGGAGCTCCATCATGCTGAAACCACGTGCGCTGATACGAGGCCAATGGCAAATTGTCAATGAAGTCTGTGACTACCACGTTGAGAATTTCAGCCCGGTAGCGTTCTGCAGTCAGTGTTCCATCGTAAAAATACGGTCCAACCATAGTGTCATTGTACAGTCCACACCACACATTGATTCTCCAGTTCACTTGATGAGTTGCTTCTCGCAGACATCGTGGGTTTTCGTCTGCCCAATGATGAAGGTTGTGCCTGTTGATAACTCCATCCCTGGTGAACTGGACTTCATCTGTCCACAACACCTCATGAATGAAGTTTGGATTGTCATCCAGGCAGGTAAGTAACCAGTTGCAGAAGGCGGCCCTAGCAACATAATCCAATGGCAGTAACTCCTGGTGACAATGAATATGGTATGGGTGAAAATGATGTGCGTGCAGAATGTTGAGAACAGTTCTCTGATGGCGCCCAACATCTGCAGCAATTGCAACTGCAGCCAGAACTAGTGTTGTTGTATCCTCGTCGCCTTGTGCCCTTGGTCGTCCTCGTTCTGCATTAACATTCCCTGTAGCCTCGAATCTTTGAATAATGTGACGCATTGTTTGACGAGATGGATGGCGTTCGTTAGGGTATCTGTCTCGATAGAATCTAACTGCAGCATGTAGGTTTCTCCTTGACTCTCCGAAGTAGAAGATCATGTTGACCACTTCCGGAACAGTGTAGCTTGCCATCCTGGAATTGTGTGCTGAAATATGCCTTTTATTTGCTTTTCCGCATGAAAGTGAATGTGAGTATGGTAATTTATGTTAATTTTTTGATTTGCATGCTTTACATGGTGGAAATATCAACATTCAGTTTTCCTTGTGCAGTGTGACTGTTTGTAAGCTACAAACAGTTCACCACGTGATTGTAGGTAATTGGTCGGTCCGATTTGGATGATTTTTTTTGTTTTTTTTTTTTTTATGCTGAACAAGTTTGCAATTGGGTTTTTTTCTCTATACCGTACGGTTTTTGAGATAAATTTTGAATGTGTCCTAATTTGCATATTTGGGATGATGAAAAGTGCACCATGGGATAGGCCGCCCACAACTTTCATTGGATTCATCAAAATTGACATATCTGCTTCGGTTAAAAAAATAAAAGGGGGGTTCAGACTTTTATATTCACCCTGTATAAAGAAACTAAAAGTTCAATAAAAGTACAAAAATCAAGTACCGTATGTCACGTGGATTTCGGGAGAAGGAGAGCTCTTCGAAACCGAAAGGTGATGATGACGCGGGCAGAAGACGTAAGATTTGGAGAACCACTCCGAAAGCGGGATGGAAATGCGAGAATGAGACGAGACAGAAGGTGTCATGGCAGCATGGAAAGAGGTCGGAAGGAGCGGTGAACCAAGGTGAATAATCGGAGGATTCGAGGATTAAATGCGGTGATAAAGGGCGTCGGCGGCGAGCAAGGCGTACGAAGGAGTTTTTCCCGAACACGGGGAAAGGCGAAGAAAACTTCCGCCGCGGAGAGACGTCAGACGCATCGGCAGCAGCGGCCGGCGAGAGGAGAAATTTTCTCCGACAGAACGATAACGACGCAGTAAGGCATCACATTAACTTTCCTGACAATGGCGGGCCATGGCAGAGTTTGCTGGTACAAGTAGTTGCGCAAATTATTTCTCGAGAGCGAAGGAGAGACAACGCAGTCAACCCGTAAGGAGAGGCTGAACCCGACTCCACGAATTCCAGTAGGGGAGCTTTCAGCTGGAGCGGAGCGGCAGCCACGTGCGGACGAAAACGAGCGGACGCAAGGAATCATCATAAGTCACGGTAAGACGTTGAATTACGTACAGACTTTTTCTACCTTGAGTGGGATAGCGTGGCATAGCATTACGGTGATAGACATTCGTATTCAACGGGGTGCAGAGAGACTTTTTCGTACGGCTTTTCGGCACGACGCCATCGCACTGTTACGAAGTGCCGACGTTATTGGCGTTTATCCGGAATCGCACAGCAGCTACGTGTATAGCGGCCTGGGTGGAGTGTTTCCTCGAAGCGAATTGTCTTCCCCATTGTTTTGAATGAGTGCCATCCCAAATGTGCTAGGAGTGTGCTGTGTGTGCTATTACGGGCGGTCAAATACATATGCGTATTAATGAGCTATTGCCTTGTTTGTGACGAAATAAAGTGCTGGTGCTAGTGAGTAAGAAAGGTATAGCTAATCTCTAGTACAAGAGATTAATTTGTGCTGTTCGTGAATTTTACAGTGGCGACACAAGTGCTGATGGGTGTCGGAGATAGACACCATCCATCGTCGTTGTCCCAGTGCGACGAGTATCATGATGTGTTTATTATTGTCTTAAAGAAAGTGAGTGTAGTGCTTCTCGGCAAAGTGTTGTGTCTATAAGTCATTAGTTTTATTGTTATTTATCTGTGCTCTCAGTGAAAGGGGTACGTCTGGTTTGCGTAGTAAAAATTCCCCATAGGAGCACGTTATCCTTGGTGAAAGAGGATCTCTCTCGACCGTCAACTAGTATTTTGTGATGAGTGAAATTAAAAAGAGGTGTCGACTTTGACGCAGCGACAGGGAGTGGCAGCTTGTTATCTTCACGTTCAAGCTTCGACTCATCGAGCGTCTTCGGTGGCTTCGCTACGAGTTTCGAGATTCGGCGGGCATCGTAGCGTCACGTCACGTCGCGTCGTGCGCCAACGTCCATATCATCAGGGGTTCGACCATAAATCTTTTGCAAGGACTTAGCATCGGTCGTCTAGTGGACTCTAACAACAACTGTAATCGTTTGTTATTTCCTCGACCATATTCTTCAATTATTTGGTCTTCCGGAGCTTCACGTATCCTTCCTACGCCGTTTGGACTTTTACAATAGTTTTCGCCAGGAGCGCGCATTGCACTGAGTTAACCCACAGAGGTTTACTCTGTGGAGTTAACCTCACCTCACCTCAGTGCGTGCGGCTCCGCCCTCATCACTTATTTTCAACCATCTACTTTCGTCTTCACCAGCGGCGATTGGAGCAGACCATTTCTACCCGAACTTTTTTCTGCTACTTCCTAAAGACGAGTAAACAGATGGCCGCACTGAATCTCAGATGGCCGCCGTCAAATTTGGGTGTGGTCTATATTGATGTGCTACGTCAGGGCAACGTCTGATTTGTTATTAATTTAAAATCTACCTACCTGACAATTCATCGGAGGACGATTATATTTTTTTTCTTATTATTCCACTGCCAACTAAATTTTGAGAACTTTTCACTCAAGAACTTCATCAAAGCGCCACAGCTCGGCGACTCGATGTACCAATAACTTTAAGTTTATTCTATTTTCCAATTGAATGAAATATTTTTTATTTTTATCGTTTCGCTTCTTTGTCTCATACACTCTGCTTAATTCACGTGACACCGTATGCGGCAAAATAAACAGTACTGAAATTATGAAACGTTTATTATTACACGCGCATTTCAGTACTGTTTATTTGCCGCATACTGTATTTCAATGGCATGTCAGCAAGACATTTGCTTTATTGAAGCTGTTTTTTGCTGCATGGGTTGCACTCGGGTTGATTCTCTTCAGGGAAGCACCTTCTGATAACGACATTTTTTTTGTTATTAGGCGCAAGAACAAATATAGCGGATGGTTTGCCGACACGTGAACATGCCACGTACAATTGACCATGAGAAAAACATGCATTTTCTAGATTCAGACAACAAACACTCAAGGATTGGCCTCGTGATTTGTTAATCGTCATGGTGAATGCAAGACGAATCGGAAATTGAATTCGTTTAAACTCAAAGGGCATATCGGTTGGGATCATCGGAATCCTCGGAATGAGAACTTCCTCGCCTTTGAATTTTCCTTTTGAGTATCGTTGCGTGAATCACATTGATCATCAGTTTTCTTATCACCAAACGCGTTCCATTGCATGATGACTACCGAGCCAACCTTCAGTTGTCAATTGTGCGGTGGTAAGCCAGGCACATCCAAGGAGTTTAAAAATTCAGTTGGATAGTTGGTGGCTTCGTCTTCGTTTGTTACACAGTCAATAGATTTGAATGAATGCAGAGTACCAACGATTTGATTCTGAATTACGAAGTTTAAGTCATCTACATCTTTGTTCTTAGCCGCCAAAATTGCTCGCTCACTCAACTATTTGTTATTTTTGTGGTTAGCAATGATGTTCGGGAATACTTTGTTGATGAGCTCGATTGCAAAAATTCGGAGGAAATGAAATCAATCCGCTTTATTCGTCCACAGGAACACGGCCATTACCGATAGTCAGCAATTGCTTGGAGAAATCTTCAGCAGATGGATCGTTCAGCAATGCAACTCTCATGTTTGCTGCCAGCTGAAGTTTCTTCACATACCGCCACAGATTTGATGATTTGAGTCAAGCGTTTATTTCATCGGCAGCAGTCAATCTTGGAATGACTGGCAGTATTTGGCGGAAATCACCAGACAGTAAAATCATTGCGCCTCCAAAACATCAGAGTTCGGTCAAGTGCTTCCAATCTTTGCACAGATCTTTCAATGTTCGGTCAAGTGCTTCCAATGCGCGTTTGTGCGCCATTGTGCATTCGTCCTAGATGATGATTTTAGATGCTACTAAAACTTTGGCCATTTCGGAGTGTTTCGCAATGTTTCATGTCGGTTGTTCAGTAGTTTGAAGGTTTAACGGCAATTTTAACGCTGAGTAAGCCGTACGGCATCCTTCTAACAATGTGGCCGCTATTCCAGAAGAAGCAACTGCTACCGCAATGTCGGATCTCGCACGAACAGTGGACAAAATCAATGACATGAGGAATGTCTTCCCAGTTCCACCATCTTCCGCAATTGACAGCTCACGTCACATCAGTAATTACAAATAAGCTATGAGCGTGCGTGAGAAAGAAAATAAAAAACTTGTGTAAAGCGTATTGACCCGGACAGACCCACAGAAAAGTAAGTTAATAAAAGCGTATAATAAAATATATAAAATAAAATTTTAAAGGACACACTTTCACCTTAAAAAGTGCAGTAAAAATAAAAAATCTACATAAACCGAAGTGACACCCGAACATAAAAGGGACACCCGACCGAAGTGAAACTTCAAGTGCATGATGTAGTCGGTGATAAACATTGGATGATGTAATCAGTGAAAAGTATTTTATACAAATACAAGTTTACGGTCTAGCAACAGCACAATGTCTTATTCTAAGTGTTAAAATTGTTACAAAAGCTTTAGAGAAATATTAATAATGTTTAGAAAACGTGTACTTTTGACATTGAAACGAGATCTCCAGCAATACAATTAATCAAAAAATTATTAATGGGGGGGAGGGGAGATGAAAATGCGAGTTACTGCATTGCCAGAACGATGTTAACAAAAAATTTGTTAAGGCATCGTTATTCAACGATATACGGGTTTTAGCATCAAAATGTTACGAGCAGTAGCGGCTCGTGACTATAATAAGTGGAGGGGCACAAATACAAAGTTTCCGGTTCTTAGGCCTTTTCGGACAAAAGTTATAGCTTGATTTGTATTTGGAGCCTCGCGGCCCCTGCCGAGGCCTCAGATGACTATATCAGTTTTAGTGTGTAATAGCTAAAATTTTAAGCAGTACATTATAAACATTTCAGGTTTCTGGACTTCTGGTTTAAAATTTATAGCTTGATTTGAGATTGAGGGCACATGGCCCCTGCCAAGAGACTTATATAATTTTTAATCTATATTAGCTAAATTTTTAAATACCACACTATGATTAAACAAAATTTCAGGTCTTAGGCCTTTCCATTCAAATATTATAGCTTCAATTGTATTTGAGGCCGCCAGGGGCCCAGAGGCCTATACAAGTCTCCTTGTATATTGTCTATAATTTTTAAGTAACTCACTGTAAAAATACAAAACTTCAAGTTTAGGCCTTTTTATTATTTAAATGTTAGAGCTTGATTTGTGATTTGGGCTACAAGGCCCCTGTCGAGACCGTTCCGTTCAAATGTTATAGCTTCAATTGTTTTTGGGCCCTCGGGATCTCCGGCGGGACCCTAGAGGCGTATATCACTTTTCTTGCATATTGGTTTTATTTTTTTAGACCCGCACTACAAATTTACGAAATTTCAGGATTTTAGGCCTGTTTGTTCAAAAGATAAAAAAGGAACCATGAAATTCATACAAGTGCCCCTGGGGGGGCCCTGGGGGGGCCCCGGGCCACCCTAGAAGATTCGCTATATTTTTCGCACCGTCCTCTGTATAGGGCCTACGTGTGTACAAAATTTCAAGTCTGTAGGTCAATCCTTTCAAAAGTTATGGCGTGTGATACACACACATACATACGGTCGTTAATAGGGTTTTAGATGATGCTAAAACCCTAAAAATGACAATACACGCGAGCATGCGGAATGACTTCATTAAATCAATAATCACTGAACTTCGAAATTTACGGATAGTTTTCGCTCCGCAACAATCAAATGTTTTATTCAAATTATCGATGAACGCAAAGAGACGGAGAATCGATCTTAGAGACATTCCTATTCTAATTTTTGATGGTCTATCCGAATCTGAAGTCAAATTCAAAAAATCCGAAAAAAATGGCAACACTAAACGACCGACTGCACAAATCCACTGTTCATAACCGCTTTGCATTATTTTATTAAAATAACTTTTGTTGCGGGATGCTATGTGGTATATTCACGGTATTTTTTGTTTTTTGGCTTTTTGCAAATGTATATGCCGGATTTGATTCCAACTGCTGTCCTTTACGAGCTCGAAAATTTCGTACGCGTCCTATAGACTTTTCAGCTTCCGTTTTATGTTTTTTTTTTATTTGTTTTTTTTGTTTGAAATTGCTTCTTCTGTTCGCTTACGAGCTCTATACGCTCATGCGTTCTACACTTGTTTCTGGGGCCGAACTTTCCGTTTAATTCACATAACTACAATCATAACAAGTTAAGAGGAAAAAGGTTTTATCAAACCAAGCTTTTATAATGTTTTATTTAGTGGCAACAATATAGCTTAATTTTGCAACAATAAACAATAGATACATTTACTCTTGCCATAATGAAATGTCCAATTGTTACAACAATCAATTCGTAGTAATGAGTTAGTACCATTAGAACACGAACCAATGAACCGATTTGAAATTTTTTTTCTTTATCATAAATTGTCATCGATTCTGCATAAGTGTGTCAAATTGCAGCTCCCTAGCTTGTCGGAAAGTTGGTTTAATATTGATTACAAGATTTGACCTAAACAAACTAACACAACAAAGTTAATAAAAGCTTATAAAAAAAATAATAATAAGCCCTGCATTTGCACTATCTATGATGATGCCGAAACAATGTATTAATTACATTTCAGTGCGGAGGCCTTCGCGCTCGGTGGTCACGCTCCATCTTGGATGTTAACAATCAGTGTTTTCCGTTTGTTGGAAACAATGAAGGTTGGATTGTTGGAACTACGTCACTTCCGTAACGCGAAAAACATTTCATTCTAAGCCAACGAGATAGAATACATAGAGAAGCTGTCCCATTGGATACAGCGCCCTTCGCGGCGACTAGTAGCAAACTCGGTCGCCATGTTTTCTTTAATAAAGCGAAGTCAGTTACGTGTTGGATCAGATAGCTTTACCTGGGTTTCTAGTGACAAAAAGTCGTGGTTTTATTTGAGTTTTGTAAAGGATTTTTTTTTCTTTTTTCTTTTATAATAGAACGTGAACATGCCTGCAGTTTGTTCAGCGAACAACTGTAGTAATCGAAGCGATAAAACATTAT
>JAHWFO010012769.1:695344-708475 GCA_023313115.1 Rhysida immarginata
GATATGGTCGTGTACCGGAAGTTGCGTCAAATGAAGTCGGAAATGACCGAAAGTGAAGTGTTTTGATTATCAAAATTCAACTGGAAGTAAGAAAGCAAATAAAATACAGAAACGAAAAACTTTTTCATGAAACTTTTATTAAAACATAATTTAGTACTTCTTAGAACTGTGAATTTTTTTCAAGAGTTCTTTTCTCGATAAAAAGATAATTGTAAAATTCAACACAACTTTGACCATAATTAATCTTAGTGATTAGTAGAGCCTTCAAAGTTTTCACATCTAGCTGAGATTTTTCACTTTTCCAGGTATTGTTCATATGAGGAAATACTCTGTCTGTAGGTGCATTAGTTCCAGGTAAAGAAAAAATAATTCCGCCGCTTCTAAAAAGTTAGAATAAGGAACGTGTTTCTTTTCAAAATGTAAAAAGATCTCAACCCACTTGTCTGCTGGCAACCTTTTATTAGCAATCCATTCAGAAATTTTATCCGCAGTTACATAATTATGTACTCTTTATTACTCACACTCTTTTCTTCTTCACGTAAGTATAGTCGTTAAATAATGCGTTTTCATCAAACTGAATGCTTGCTGTAGTCTTAGTAATGAACGCTGCAGTGCGTCCTACATCTCCCCATTCAAGTATTGCTTTTAATCCTATCCAGCTGTGTACCTCCAAATCTTTAAAACTACTCTCAGCCCACAAATCCACATATTCCAAAGCGGTTTTGTAGAAGGAAAGTGCAGTATTATTAAAACTTTTAACCTCATCATCAGATATTTCTTCCTCCCTTTGTATATGTCTAAGAAATGGGGGGCCGGAACAAAAAGATCGTTACAGAATAAAGAAGCTGACGTGGCATTGGACAAGAGAAAGACAGGAGAACGGCCAATCAGAAAAGAGGGTGAGTAATAAAGAGCACATAAACTGCTAATAAAATAATAAAATAAGATGAAGAAGAAAAACGGGACAATCCGGGACATTTTATTCAAAACCGGGACAAATTCGGGACATTTTTTCAAGCCGGGACAAAGAGTCAAAAACCGGGACTGTCCCGACCAATCCGGGACGTCTGGTCACCCTATGTTTAAGGGTAAAAATCAGGTAATTAAATGTCCTACAGCGCACCAGTGAGACAAATAAGAAGTACAAACGTCAGTCAACACAAATACCGAATATGATTGCATCAATTTTAACAGTAATTGTCATCATTTCGAGAATCAACCCCGAACGCTGATTGGCTTATAATTTGTAACCAATGAAAAAGTTTAAACCTTGACTTATAATTTGTAATAGCAATCTGTGCCGCATTTTTATGCCAGAATCTGTGGTGGCCACCTAACCTACATCAGTCAAATGTCTAAACTATGATCAAATATATTAAGGGTGAATTCAGGAAGGTAGCCTCCTACCGTCACGTGATACGCTACGACCTAGCCAAAGTAGAATTGATGCACTGCTAGACTAGGGAGTAGCCATCGAACTTCGAAGATCGAAATCGAAGACAAGCAATGAACGGATGAAAAAAGGGTGAAAAGATAAGGAAAAAATCAGAAATTTCTGCTTTATTTTGATTAATTTCTGTTGCAAACTCTAATTATTAATTAATTCAATAATTACTTCAACGACAAGTTAATTATCTTCTTTCTATATATATAAAGAAGGATGTTTGTTTGTTTGTTTGTTTGTGGGTTTGTTTGTTTGTTTCCTATGCAAATCTACAGTTTTATTCCGATCTTGATGAAATTTTGCATACTTGACCTTCAAAGCATGAGGAAGGTCACTGTCTACCTCAGATTTCGAAAAAATAATAATCATTGATAAAAAATCGATGTTCATGGTTATGGCAGGGCATATTAATGAGAAATATCTCATGAGCAACAATGCAAGACAAAGTTTTTGCAACAATAAGTATCAACAATGGTATCAACACGCAATTCACAAACACTCTGCACGGACCAACAATATATATCTCATGACCAACAATGCAAATAAAAGTTTGTGCAACAATAGGTATCAACAATGGTGTCAACACGCAATGCACCAACACTATGCAAGGATCAACAATATATGTCTCATGACCAACAATGCATACATTTCATACATCGACCAATCTCATCCTGCCTAACGTTCGCCGCGTCTGTATAAATAAGCCCTATTCTCATAATTACAGTAATCAGTATTGCACGTTGCTGGTACGAGAATGGGAAAAACCACACCAAAGAGGACCTCTTCAAAGAAGCCGGACCCTTACAGAAAACAGAAATACAAGACAGCTTGGAATACAGAAGAAAAATTTAAACGTAAGTAGACAAATAATATACACCCTATACAATTTTGATGGGACGATTGTCGTCCCATCACTACATTGTACATAATTTTCATATTTTTCTTAAACAATATGATATTGTAAATGAAGTGTTAATGATTGAATAAAGTTGTTTTTATGTTTTTAAATGCACGTACTGTGTGTAGTAGGAAAATGTGGTAGAAAAAAAAATTGTAGTAGATTGTGGTAGGAAAAGGGCCCGGATGTTGTAGGAAATGTCGTGGAAGACTTGGCAACACTGGCTATGAGATTTTACCCCATATTCTGCTAAATCCTTTGATGTTTTGTTTGCCGTATTCCCTTTTGCATAGGGCCCAAAATCTCTCAATGCTTCTGGTCTTTTTTTCTGACGAGATCAACATTCTGCTCCTCCAGATACGATGTGACAGAATTGGCATAATGTGGTGTTACCATATCAGGCCAGAATATAATATTTTTCATATCATGATGCTTGTTGATGAAGGGGATCAGACGCTTTTTCACACATTCTTTCAGATACACTTATACATTAACTGTCTCTGTTGAAATATAGGGTTGCGAAACATTCCCGGATTGATCAATGGCTTGCCAAGTCATAAACTGTCTGGTAAATTTTGATTTAGGCTTGACTTTATGATTGTATTCAGTCTCATGATGATTTCTGGCCTGGTAAAATTTTGATTCTGGAACATCGGCCGGGTCCTGAGGTACATACGTATTATCATCAATCACAATAATTTTCTTTAAGGCTTTTTCATAAATTTTCCTACAGCCAGTTTTTGCCCGCTCTTCTTGACCATTTATGTATTTAGGAGCGGATTTTTAAATATGATTTAATCACAAGTTTATTTACTTTAATTATAGCAACGATAGATTTGGGTATATTAATTTTTTTTTTTGCTGCAACACAGACAAATGTATAAGAACCATTAGAAAATAATTTTCCCACCTTTTCAAATTGTTCGGCGTTGCTTGGAACGCAGGACGACCAGGAGGCAATTTAAATTTCACATTCCCTGAATCTTCCTACCCCTGTAGAATATTATAAATTGTTAGTTTTGATCTGCCCTCTACTATAAAATGTTTAAACAGTTACATTCTTTTCTTTTTGAGGAACATTTTCATAGAAATGCACAACCTTCTTTGCGAAATGCTCCGCTTCTTTTCTCGCCTTTCTTAGCGTTTGCTTTCTCATAGAGATAAATGATAGTATTTATTATTATATCTTTCTTAACCTTAGTGCGTATGCGCACATGCAGCTTAGGCCCTTGTTAAGAATGGAAAAAAGTAACGACACTCCATTAGAGCGCATTTCGAAACTACGTTCATTTAAACTTTGTGTCTCTATTTATGGGACATGCCTTAATAGAAAAAAACCACTTGTTGGGTGTATGGTTACATGATTAGGTACATAAAAGGTGAATAAGTAAACGAGGGCTGATATAAGAGAGCCAAAAATTAAAATAGAGATACAAACCAGATCGAAATAGAATACGATAATAATATAAGTACACAAAATATGATATAAGAGGCAATAGGCAAAAAAAAAGTACGGATCAAAAAGAATACAAGTATGTTGTGAATGAAGTACAAACAAGAAGAAAGTAAATAAAATAAAATTAAGCTACGAGACCTCGTTGGGTTCATTGTCGACTATGTTCGTTTCGTTGCGACTATAGCCTATTATTCTGTTAACTGCATCGAGTATTGGGTTTTTTCGAAACTGAGTTGGTTATTTAGAACCTTTTCTCTATCTGTCATGAGGTGTTTTCTAATTCTCTATCTCTCGTGAGTATTTTCTGTGGATCGTTGATGAATTTCACTATGGACATGATCTCCTGTATCTGACCGAAATTGTTTGTTGGTGATAACGTGTTCAGCAAAGGCCGACTTGCGGTCACCTGTGTTCGTTAAATCTCTCACGGAACGACCTTTTGATAGATCCCAAGTAGAAGCAACCACATCTTCATATTGAATCTAAAGCGGGGCGAACACGTAGCGATTTTAGTCAAGCGGTTGACTAAGTTTCGTTTGACTAAAGCCTGTTTCACAATTACCGTTTGCGGGCGAAAAACAGGCGAATGCGGAAACCGCAACCATTTTCCGCACGACAATTTCAGTTACGCGCGAAAACGTGATCTCAAATCCTCAATCGTGATCACAAACATGTCACGCAAATTCTAGCAGCGCATGCGCAAGGAAAGTTAAAGTTAAATATTAAATTGCCTTGTAATATTTGCAAAAAATATTGAAAATTTTTCTTTACTCACCTCTATAAAAGGGATGAGATGTTTATCTTTATTTAACTCCAATGTAAATGAAACCACGTCTCGTCGCCATAATCTCAGTGATGACGTATACTGTAACGCATTCTGATTGGCTGCTTTCGCTTGACTAAATTGTCGTTGATCTAGTCAAAGGAAATTTTGCATTGACTAAAGTCAACGGCGATTTCTTCGTTTCACTCAACTTAGTCAAGCAAAAACAGTCACTGTTGACTAGATCAAGGGTTTTCCGTTGACTAAGTCGCTACGTGTTCGCCCCGCTTTATCTTTCGGGTTCAATAAAAAACAGCGTTTGTTCGGCCGTTTTGTACACAATCCTGGGGCGCGTTCCTCGACATTGTCCTAAAACGAAACGATATGACATCGGAGATCGTCGTTCGTCTTAGATACTCGCTGGCTGTGTTGGTAAAGATGCAACAATTTAACGTCATAATTACGTCTGCATCGTTGACAGCATTGTTGAATCAGCAAACGAAGACAGCAGTCGTGAAAACGGACGCATGAATCTTCAAACTGATTTCATCTATTTTTTATTAAGTCAAGGCCCTTTACAGGGCCACATTTCATTTCGAAAACAACCTGAGTCACAGTCTATGGAATAATGTCCATTTCGACAGAACTGGTAGGTGAGGGTGAATATGGAAAGATTGCTTACATATCCTGATAATGTGGAATGGCTATTTCACAAAGGCATCTATTGATGGTTATCAGATGGACCTCAGGTTATGAAAAATTACACAGAAGTGGCATGTTGGTGGAAAGGCAAATCGCTGTTGGAACTGAAGCCGATGTTATGGCTCTAGAGGAGCACCCTTAGTTCTTAAAGCAGGCAGGGTGCCCAGGCGCGCATGCTGTGGGATTACGGGCAGCCCTCAAGGGCTGCACCTCCTATTCAAACGCCTCAAAATGAGGCCCGTCCGCCCACCGGTGGGTCATCGATGTCGAGGGGAAAGGTGAAGAGGTACGAGGTGGTATTCACATCCCCTTCGATGACCTTACAGAGACGCTGAGATGATGAATAGCGTCTCCGGAACATAGCTGGGCCAAGCCGATGCCATTCAAGATGAAGGAAGGACCTGAGATGGATAGCGCCCTTCCTCCAGATGGCTGAGGCTGGCTGATGAACACAGCAGATCGCTGCTGATGGGCCAGCCAAACCTCTCTGTTCATAAAGGCGATGGAAGTGGCTAGGTCCAGCTTGTATGCAGCACCGGTGGAGCAGTCCATCAGAAATCGCACTCACTGGTAGGTAAAGTTAGTCAGAAGATAGCGACGAGAGAGGCGATCCCAAATGGACTGAGCAAACGGGAACTCGTAGAAAATATGAGGAACTGTCTCACGCAACCCGCAAAACTGGCAACCAGCAGATTTGACCACTCCCCAGCGATGTAGACATTGGAGAGAGTAGAACCCATGGTGCAGCAAGCGCCATTGAAAGTTGAAGACCGCCTTCTCAAAGGCGAGAGAGTTGACGGACTTCAAGATGGCTGACCATGGATATTCAGGGTGCCACCATACAATGTCGGAAGTCGCACCAAGGTCAGACTGCTGGAAGAACCAAGATAGACGAAGGTTTCCCCAGTCCTGCGGGTCAAGCTGTCGAAGGCCAGACAGGAAAGATGACAAATGGCGCCAGACTAGATGGTAAAAGTCCGGCGAACATGAAATGATCGTCACTGGCAGCGTGGACGGAAAAGATAGCCTGTTCACTTTCAAGAAGAAGCGCAGATGCAGAAAGAAGAAGTTGGCCCAGATGGGGGGAGGAAGGAGGAAGGCACGAATCAAGGCGGCCATTCTGGCCGCGATGAGGTATCATCGGATGTTTGGCAAGCCCAATCCCCCCCCCATTGAAGGGGATAAACAGCAGCTCCGAACGGATGGGATGACGGGCTGCTGAATAACCCCAAACACAGTCAGCTATCGCACTACGCACCTTCTTTAAATGAGAAGGAGATGGCAAAGCAAACAGGCACTTGGGCCCTTGGTGAAAGGTAGACCCACTTTGGTTGGAATTGGAAGAAGATGCCCACAGATCGAAAAGTGCATTCCGCTGGCACAACTGGTAGACACCCAGACGAAAAGATGTTGTTCTCATCCGGATGGCAATTGAAGTCCCCAGCAACCACCGCAGGCAAGGACGAGCACAGGTAAAAGTCCAGGTCTTCAAAGAATGTCCGTTTCTCTGCTGATAAACACGGGGTGTACACATTAAGCAATCGGAATTTGAGACCAGATAGCAGGAGGTCCAAAGAAATTACCCTGCACTCACAGCCAAAGACGCAGTTCGACACTAAAATGGAGGAGTTGAAGATGATGGAGGCAACTTTCTGCCCATGTGGCGAAGACGAGTTGATGAAGAACTGCGCAGATGGATATTGATTGCTTGAAGGACAAACCAAGGGAACGAACGTTTAGAGAAAAGACCTTCACTGCGAATTTAAGCTGACGGGGGCTGACCTGTATCTGAAGGAAACTTGAGCCTCACGGTCGAGGGAGGAGGCTCAGATGTCTTCCGTCTAGAGGAGCGAGCACGTCCCGAAGAGGAAGAGGGGCTGCAATGATCATGGTCAACGCAGCTGTCTTGTTCAGATGAAGAGGACACAGGAATCCCGTCCCTCTTGCTATGATGTCGTCGGACCTTTTTCTTGTGAGGGCTCTTAGGCCTCGCAAGAAGATCCCGCTGAGCAGACGCTGATGGCTTGGAAGTCCCAGCAGAGGATGAAATTTTACCAGGCGTAGCCACGCAGACGATTCGAAGAGGCTGCGATGCCGATGAAGGAGCAGGAGGAGGAAGAGCAGGAAACTCCTCCACATCAAACACCGACTCGGAGCACAACGAATCGTCTAAGATGACTTCTGCAGAGTGGCAGTCCTCCACCATCGGGGAAACATCAGGCGAAGGTGGACGTGAAGGAACACTCCCCTGAACCCATGAAGCTGAGGAGTGGGATTCGACATCTCCTTCCCAGGAGTCATATGAATAGGCGACGATGGTGGGGCCGTCTTCGAATTCCTTGGTGAAGGAGGAGGCAATGATGGTGGGGTCGCCTTTGACTTTTTCGGTGGAGGACGAGGCGCTGTTGCTCTGCTCGGCTCAGGTGACTTGGCCGGTGAAGTCATCTTTGCTAGTTGCTGGGACGACATTCCTCGAGGCGGTGGCGTTGGGGCTGCTGATAAAGCGTCTGACCTCTCCTGGCACTGGTGGAATTTGTGCATGGTCTTGTGGCAGGAATCACATTTCCGAAGGAGAGGACAGTCTTTCCGAACGTTGGAAGTCTTTTGCAGTACCAGAAGCACTGCCTCTGTCCCTTGTAAGACACGGAGACTTTAACTGCGCGCATTACAACGAACTCTGGAATGTCTTTATGAAGCTCCATGTAGACTACGATGTCGCCCGTCATCTGAAGAGGAGAATCCGGGTGCAGGAGGTACGAGATTCTTCGCACCACCCCGTAGTCCGACATGTAGTCACATAGATACTTCTCAGCCATCAGTGGCGATGCGCAGCCACTATGATATCTGCAATATTCTGCTGCCTGCAGAGCATCTTCGACTCTGTCGGAGAAAGCCTCTGCAGAACAGAAACAGCGGGGTGACCCAACGGAAGAACCGGAGGTATACCCGTTTTGGCATATACCTCCTTTATAAACATGCCGACGGCGAAGGGGCCATCGGCAATCATATCAACCATGCGTTCCATGGTTGATATTGAAAAAAAATAAAAGTTTTGAGTAAGAAGAGAAAAGACCTCCCCCAGGAGACACAAGGGGGGGGGGGCAAATGTACTACACAATTTTCTGGATCCTTGTCAGAAGTTGGAAGAGTAGTAGTAAATTTTTCCAATGTTACCCAATTTAAGCTCTTAGGGCCACAATCCAAAGGCTCATGGCTAGCACGTAAAAACAATGGTGATGCACTCCTTGGAGCATGATTATGTAAAATATGGAATAACATCAGAAGTATAAACAACAATTGATGTGTTTAACAGGCATTGTTGAAGATGTCTTGAAGCTTATTTTTTTTTTTGAATTAAAAAATAGTATTGTATACAATTAATAAACTTTTAAATAGTTATACAGGATCCTAAAATTAATATTTAGAAAATTTATCCATACAAACAATGATGCAAATAAAATTACATCTATAGATAAATTTACTCAGAATACAGAGCTCTATGTTTTATTATAAGTTATGATAATGCAAACTCTCTTGAAAAGATAATATTTAAAGAAAAATACAATTATATAATTACTCACTAAAATTGCCCAAAAAGTTATTATTTCTTCAAAATATTTTGAGGTAAATAAAAATTCATTTTGACCGACAGCCAAAATAAATATTAAAAATAAAATGATACTGCCCGGACTAAAATTAAAAAAGTAAGTCAAAATAAAATATTAAATTGGCTGAAAATCAAGCAAACAAATGTGATGAGAGGAATTTTATTTCGAGCATCACATACCTCAAAATTACCCCCCAAAAAATTTATAAACTTGTCAAAAGTATATTAAAAGACAACTAACTAAGTGCATATATAAATGAGATTCCTTTTTAGATGGTGGAATAATCCACTCTAAGTAAACTTCTAAGATTATATCTTTTTTGAGATGAATGATCAGGAACCTCAATAAGCTCATTCTCAGATAACTGAGGTATCAAAGGAGCCAAAACGAAATCCTCATCATTTTCTTCATCAGAGTCTATTATAGCCTTCTCCTGGACATTTTTCTTCTTTTTTCTTACTGCCCCTTTGCGAATTATTCGACCAATAGAAGAATTTTTTCTTTCAAAAAAAAGTTTAAGCCTATCAACATGGACAGTATCAATATTTTTATATTTTAACCCTATAATCTGATAACAGACATCGGAAATTTGCTTAACAATTTCAAACGGCCCTAGAAATTTAGATGAGAACTTGCGCTTTTAGAAAATCGAGGAACTGTTTTATGTTTATTTTTTAGACTAAGGTTCATATTCCTCTTTTTAATATCTTGAGAAACAGTCTTTAGTCGAGTTGTCCTAAGATCTCGTAAAGTTTCATCACGATTGATTTCTTCTGTTTTAGGTTCAACAATATCTAAAGGTAAACGAGGGTGATACATGTAAAATAAAAAGCTGCTGATAAACCTGTGTTTTCATTTATAGTAGATCTAAGGGCAAATAAAGCAAAGTTTAAATGCTGATCCCAAGCTTTGGGGTGATCGTCACATAACGTCCTGATGGTGTCAACAAGAGATTTGTTGTATCTTTCAACTATGCCATTTGATGTAGGCCGATAAGCTGTGGTGAATTTCTGAATAATGCCTAATTCAGAACAAACCACTTCAAACACCTTAGAAATAAAATTTGCCCCACGATCACTAATGACCTCCTGGGGGATTCCATACCGACATATAATTTGCTCAATGAAAATTTTAGCAATTGTTTCAGCCTGTTGATTTTTGATAGGAAAAGCTTCTACAAATCGTGACAGAACATCAATAAATACTATAATATAAGAATTACCTTCTAAAGAAGATTGAACTGGGCCAATAACATCCATTGCCAATTTTTGGAATGGACTTTTAGCTGACAAACCTTGTTGAAAAGGAGCAGATGAAGTTTTGAGTTTAGATTTTTAGCAAAAAACACACGAGGCTACATATGCCTTAATATCACTGTACATATTAGGCCAAAAGAATCTACTAGCGATTTTTTTAACAGTAGCTTTAGTACCACGATGGCCTGCCAAAGCATGGTCATGAGCAAGGGATATAATCTTTTCCCGAAAATTCAGTCCAACACAAATTCGAGACGGACCATTATCTTTACTAATTTTGGCCAAAAGATCATCTTGATCATAAACATATCTATTATATTTATCACATTTTGATGTTTTTATGCCACAAATCCATGAGTCTTGAGAGGTTTTAAGCTCATCCAAATACGATGAAGCCAGAACATTTACAGAAGAAATATCACATTCTCTGGATAAAAAAATCAGCAAATTTATTTTTCTTTCCTGAAATATGATTAATAACCAAATTATAACTGGTTAATTCAATGGACCATCGAAGAAGTCTCTGATTGTTGTTCTTCATGTTCTCCATAAAAGATAATGGTTTGTGATCAGAAAGAATCTCGATAGGATAACCTAAGACAAGATGCCTGAAATGACGCAATGCTAAAATTATAGCAAGAGCTTCCTTCTCTATGGTCGAATAATTGGCCTGTGCCCCTGTCAACTTCGCACTGTAAAAAGCAATTGGTTATGGGCCTTGATCAGAAATTTGTTGCAGAACTGATCCAATTGCTTGACCAGACGCATCAGTGTACAACTGAAAGGGTTTAGAGTAATCAGGAGGGGTAAGAAGAACAGGATTAATCAGTTGGCTTTTAATTGACTCTAATGCTTGCTGACATATTAAATCCCAAGCAAATTTTTACACCCTTACGAGTTAAATTTGTAATTGGGGCCAGAAGAATAGATAAGTCTTTGATAAAAAAACGATAAAAATTAAGAGGTCCTACTAAGGACCTCACCCCTCTAACATTCTTAGGAGCTGATAATTGCAGCAGACATTTTGTTCTGTCATCATCTGGCATGACACCATTAGCATCAATAATATGCCCCAAATACCCAACATGACTGGTACAAAATGTACATTTACATGGTTTCATGATCAACCCAATACTGGCAAATCTTGAGGACACCTTTCTAAGTAAACATAAATGAGATTCAAAATCAGGTGAGGATATTAACACATCATCCTGAAATACTTGAACACCATTTCCAATAAATTCCTGTAAGGTTGTCACCATAAAATTTTGAAAAAGGTGTGATGAAGTTTTACCACCCTGGGGAAGACGAGGGTGGTGATGATGAAGTTCCATTTGGAACTTTCCCCATGGAGTTTGAAATGCTAAACATTCTTTAAGGTGTTCAGCTACTGGAATCTGATAATAACCATTATTAAGATCAATAACTGAAAAAACAGTATGACCCTTCAAACTCTCAAAAATTCCTTTAATCGGTGGCATAGGAAAATCAACAGATGATGTTACTTTGTTGACCTTTCTAAGGTCCAGAGTCAGTCTTATTTCTCTATTCCGTTTAGGAATGATATGTATAGGAGAATTCCAAGGACTGGTGCTCTTTTCAATAATACCTGCTCTTAAAAACTCATCAATCTTCCTTTTGTACGAGTCAAGATAGACATGAGGAATTTTATACTGATGAGAGAAAATGGGATTTTTTTTCTCAATTTTATAGTCTGCAACATAATTTTTAACTCCTTTTAAAACATGAACCTCATCGGAAAATGATTTGGCAAATCCATGGATGAGAGATTGTAATTTATTACGTTCGGAATCATCAATATCACCATATGTAATACCCTGTATAGGGTAAATCACTTCTATGCATCCATTATAAAACAAATCCATGATCTCTCTCTGCTCTTAACAAAATGCAACACACACAACTGCCAAAATGAAAAAAAACTTTGTTAAAATAAGTTAAATCAAAACTTATCCTAAAAAAAAGAAATTTTATGAGCTTAGACTTAGACAAATACAAAGGACTAATAATCCCAAACTAGAATACGATTCATTCGAATCCTGGTCACTAGGCACCAATATGTCGTGCCCTTACGCGATTATTATAAATTGCGCACTAGGCAAATGACATTTAATATTATACAGTATTGAAACTGGCTATTTGATCTGTCTTAGTTAAAATTAAGACAAAGAAGATTAAATTACTAACTTAGTTTTAAAGTAAAAGTATTTAATTTTTATTTCAATTAAAATTTAATTGAATTAAATAAAGACAAGTTAAATTACTTAAGATGCTTTATTAGCACAAAAAGTTAAACTATTAAAGTGATGTATAGTGGATTTATGATTCAAACATCATTTGAATCAGACATTGCGTTGTGTATTTTTTTTTTTTATAACCATTACCTTAAGTTAAAACTGATCAAAATCTTGGCTGTGAGGACTTAAATAAGTGTGGTTGCAAGTTGAGAGAAAACAGAGGCAGAGCACATAGAAATTTCAATTTTAATATTCATATAAGTATCATTTTCCATCAGAGCTATTACAAAACAAAAGCTTGCTTAGTAAAACTTAATAGTGTTGTTAAAAACACTAGATAAATACATCTTAAGTGCTTGAATCAAATCAAGTTATTTCAGTAGTAAAGAAACTGTCAAATAGACAAGAAAACATACAATAATGTATGTAAAGAGAAAACTGGAATAATTTGTGTGGCCAGCACAAAGTGAAATTTAAACATTAAACATTTAATGCAAGACTGAGCTAGGCATGTTAAAATAAAGTTATCCAGAAGTTATCAAGAAGTTGTTAAAATAAAACAACTTGCAGATTGATTCAATCACCAAAAAAAAGAAAACCAGAGAAGTCATTATCTCTGCTAAATATTATAAATTCATATCTAAAAGATATGAAATAAAAAAAAAAATTAACATTAAATATATTTGACTACTCAACTCCGACTACATATTGGATGCTGAATTAAATTAAGGGACACCAAAAGTTAA
>JAHWFO010012769.1:723475-734712 GCA_023313115.1 Rhysida immarginata
ATCCTTCCACCAAACTAAATAGTACAGATGGGCATGCCCATAGTAAGCTAGATTCCGAATTTCAACCTTCTACCTCAAAAAATGTAGAAATTATGTAGGGGTACACAGTTAGGACATTATAAAAACCAATAAGTAAGTACCTCCATTCTTCGGCTACTTAATAATATAGATCATGAGCACTTGAGCAATCGTGCATCGACAAAGCGATTTCACGTACGTGCGCCGACATCAGTAATGCTTACAAGATGAACAGAAAGTAACAATGTATTCCTTCTTGACAAATCGATTGTTATATGACATGCCATTATCTTTGTATTCTCTACACTCACTGTTTTAGCATGTGAATTCGACTTGAAGGGGTCCACGAAATATTCTGAAAAGTTGATACGGCCGAGCTAAGACTTTGATGGTCATATTTCTGATAAGAGAATTTGAAAAGGTTAATTCGTTTTCAAGTTATCGTGCAAACGGCGAACGGCCGGATAAACGTACAGACCAAGGGCGCATTCTTATAAGTAGCTTTTATGCTAAAGTTCCTAATAAGTAAACGATATATCTCATAATTACTATACATGTATTCATTAATGATATAAACATTTATCTTTTAAATTGGTAATACTGTGTTATATTGTAAGATATTACAAATAATTATTGTGATATTAAAAATTCACAGTTTTCATTCTTAGTAATTTCATTTATTCCTTAAAAAACCCTTATGATTAAAACATATCCACAACGGCTGGGAAATGTAAATCCCATGTCTTTGGTAAAAACTTTGATTTTGGAGGTGAAAAAGTCTTCAACTCTATTTCGAGGGCATGACGATCTCTAAACTGTCGTTTGCTCATGATCTAATGATCTAACAAATGATAATCTGTGGGAGTGATGTCATATGAGTACGGAGAGATGGAGCACAGTTTCCAAGATCTTGAACTTCAAGATCTTAAACCGCAAGATCTTAAACTGCAAGATCTTAAAGGCTGTATGCTATCTTGCATAGACCTGTAGCAGTACGGCCTTTGCGATTTACTAATGAAGATTGTTGTTGAGGAGTTTATGAAGATTCCGTTGAAGCATATCACAGTACTCATAAAATGACATTGATCTAACAGTAATACCTCGAAGTGCATTACTCCAACTGCTATCCAGAAAACGGTCACCAACACTTTCTTTATCTACAGGTCCTGTTTAGGATCTTTCTCAGAGGTTGGTTAGTTCGATAAGTTTTATGGGCGCGCCAACAGCTAGGTCATTTTTAATATTTCCTCACTCAATCCAGAGTATTCAACATGATTATTATTTTTTTACATTCCGAGAACAAACACATACATCCATACCTGCAAGCCGACGGATTCTTTGTACGCTCCAGCGTTTCGGCCACTAGGCCGGCCTTTCTAGGACGTTCTTCTGATGATATTCATTGGCAAAATAGATGAATATTATTGTAGACGACCCACTTTTCATGTCATGTTATGATTCAGTCCATCAGTGGCTCTCCGTGGTTGACGTTGGAGCAAGGAAGAGAAAGTGGGCCAGGCGTTACACTTTATTTGCTCCTGACTAACTAACCTAAGCCCGCTCTAGGGGCGGACAACCTGGACATTTGACCGGGGCGGGAATTCTAAAAGGCGGCATTTTGGTTGTAAATGTGACAAAATATTTATAAGTTAAATATCCAATTAATCGAAATTTGTCGATTTATTTCTTTGTCTAAAATTACCTTGCAATTTACAAAGGACGCTGCGTGAACTTGTTTGAAACAGGAATGCCGGTAGGAAAGAATATCATGCTTTGAATTGAAGAAATATTATGCCTCAGAATATAAAGGGCCGCACTTAAGAAGATTTCGTTACATAAAAGCATTAATTTTGCTGATACGTCGGTGGTGATAACAAGTGCAAGATTTTATACAACCCCTGGAAAGAAAAAACTAATATGTATTCCAACTCATTGCGGTGCATCTAAACAAATTAATTAAAAATGAATTACTCGTAAAATCATTTGGAAAATAATTTATTGGTAAAGAGCTATATTTGATTTTCATAACCCATTTTTTATGTAGACTTCTATTGGTTGGATTTTCGTTAAAAATTACAGAAGTAACTCTTCTGTGGAAAATAAAAACTAATACGCATAATCTTGAGAAATAAGAAACTAATATGTGCCATTTCACTTGTAAATTGCATTTTATATTCCTGAATCTTCACCTACCTCCCTTTTCTGTTAAATGAGCTATTCCATGACAGCAATCAACACATTTTATTATTCTTTTTAAAGTCGACCCCCATTAATAATGGCTCCAAAAAAGCAGCTGTCCGATGATATGAAAACAAGAATAACTGAAAACTTGCAACGTGGCGACAAGAAGTGCTTTGGATGCACACAAGGTGAAGTTTCCAACTTATGGAAGAAATTCAAGACCACAGGATCCGTTAAGAGGCAAAAAAGAAGTGGAAGACCAAAGGCAACAACTTCGAGACAAGACCGAGAATTGAGGAAGCTGTGCCAGAACATGAGAAAACAGACCTCCAAAGACATGAACGGCTAAGTTAGGTGTGAAAGTGAGTGACAAAAAACTAAGAAACAGATTACTTAAACTGGGTTATCATTATCGGACAAAACCAGCTCTCACAACCAAACAAGGGAGCACCGTACACGCATCCGCGTGCTCTATGAACCATGCACGGCACGGTGCATTGTCCTGCTGGAAGATGCCATCGTGCTGAGGAAACACAATCTGCAGGTAGGGGTGGACATGGTCCGATAGAACAGATGCGTACTTCCATTGGTCCATGGTGCCGTCCGCAATGATGAGTGCACCCAGGGAATGCCACGAAAACTTTCCCCAGACCATAACGCTGCATCCTCCGGCCTGGACCCTTGCGGCACGTGTGGTAGGGTATTTGTTTTCTGACGCTGAACACCGTACACTCCATCGCCCATCTGTCCGATGGAACATAAACCATGATTCATCGGGAAAAAACACCTTTCGCGAGTTGGTTGCTGTCCAGTTGCGATACTGGCGAGCAAATGTCGGTCTTTGTTTCCGGTGAACAGCATTGGTGCACGAACTACTCGTCTGCTGTGGAGCCCAAATGTCGTTGAGATACACGTTTAGTAGCTCCCTGATACACCTGGGAGTTCAGTTGGTCCACGGTTGCACGTCTGTTCGCTTGCACGCATCTCCGTAGCCGTCGTTCACCCCTGTCAACTATGGCCTGTGGTGCCCCACACTTGGCACGTCGCTGATTTTGAGTATTGCCATTCTGCTATGCACAGTACATTTTCACCACGGCGGCACGCGAGCAGTTCACAAGACTAGCCGTTTCCGAAATACTGCCGCCCTTGGCTCGGAAGCCAATGATCATGAAGGTCGGATAAATGGTAAAAGTTTCGCCATGAGTCCAACAATTGCAATGTTTTCTGCTTCCCTCTGACACTCTTCTTATCCCCGCCCCCCAACTCTGATACTGGTATGTACCTTCTGGACGTAACCATATTCCGCCGAAGTTGAACGTAGGGGATGGTCACATTAATCTGATTAGACTGTGTATTAAAAATGCATCTGAATAACAATTTGTATCCAGGCACAAGTATGTTTTAATTTTTACCGTTTTGTGCTACTTGACTGTTAATCTTATTTTGAATGTTTCTTTCTAAATATAATACGTTTTTATTATAATTAAGAACCAATTGATCTTTATTTAAAATAAAAGATATACAGGGTGTTCCAACGGTACACATCCAAAATGAAAAATTGAGTAGAGGACCTCAATACCTATGAGAATCACCCCTATGTAATTTATCTAAAATATTACTCTTAAGATTTTATTAATGATATTAACAATTTTGTGATTTTTGTCGGTAACCCTTCTAAGATATACACACACCGGCCAATGAATTAGAAACCTTCGTTCAATATGGTATTGACCCTCCTTTGGCTGTAATTACAGAACATACGCGGTTTGGCATGGACTCTACAAGGCGTTACAATGCAGGTAAGGTAATCGCAGACCATGCATTCGTTAGAGAGACCTTCAGGTCCTGCAGAGTAGACGTAAGCGGATGCCTTCGACGAATGTCTCTTTCCAACATATCCCAAACATTCTCGATCGGATTCATATCCGGACTTTGCGCTGGCCACGGTAGATGTTGCAACTCGGAGTCATGTTCAGAAAACCACTCCAGAACAAGTCTTGCTCGATGGACAGTGGCATTGGCGTCCATGAAGAACCCGTCACCATTTGGTTACAAATGCACCATTGCAGGATGGACTTGGTCTGCAATAATGTTCAGGTAGTCTTTAGCTTTCACCCGACTGTCAAGGAATATCAGGGGATCCTTGCCATACCAACAAAACATGGCCCATACCATGACACCTCCTCCTGCAGCTTGAACTGTGTTCACAACACATGAGGGGTCCATCGCTTCATCCAGTCTTCTACTGTCCAGTCACACCGTTCTTTACACCACTGCAGGCGAACTTTCCGGTTTGTTGCTTACACCAGGGGCTTCCTCACTGGCATGCGACTTCCCATCCCTATTCGCTTCAACTCTCGGCGCATTGTTCTGGAGGAGATGGGTTGCGATGATCCTTCATCGAAGTCTGCCGTCAGTTGCTCCACCTCCGACCTTCGGTTTTGCCGCACAATCCGTCTCAGACGACGTCGGTCCCTGTCTGTGTTGATTGTTTTTGATCCATAATTCTGCCGTTTCGACAACTCTTGTGGATTCCGTTTCCACGCATTGAATACATTGGAGACCTGAACTTTTGAGATACCGGTCAGTTGTACTGTCCTGGAAATCGTAGCTCCAGCTAGACGGGCTCCCACAATAACTCCTTTTTGGAACTCAGACAGGTCTGCTTTTACCCCATTTTGCTCAACTTGAGTAGCTGCAGCTTGTTCCTACCCTGTACCTGCAGCTTGAAATGAGCATGTACCTCACATGAAACATATCAGTACAGTAATTCATCACGGGTTTCTAATTCATTGGACAGTGTGTGTAGAAGTTGGTGGCAGACACTTCAAACAGTTATTGTAATGACATGTTTTTCAAATAATATGTGTGGGTTTTCAATAATCCACCTGTAGAAACCTTTAAGATGATTTAGCTGTTCCCAGAGGATATACACTATATGATCAAAAATATCCGGACACCCCTCACAGATCATCGATTGGCCCAATGTCACATGATAATGACTTGCACATCATTTAAATAGCTTCCCACAGATACTCAAGTCAACAGTAGGCGATGTCATTATGAAATGGAAGACCCGGGGATCAACAACAGTTCAACAACGAACCGGTAGACCCAAGAAACTAACGGACAGAGACCGTCGAGTGCTTCGTCGTGTCACCCGCAGCAACCGGAAGTCCTCGGCGGAAAAAATTGCCACAGAGTTTCGAAACGCCTCTGCAAATGATGCCAGTACCATGACAATTCGTCGGGAACTGCACACGATGGGATTCAATGGCCGTGCTGCTGCCCACAAGCCCCACATCAGCAGGGTCAACGCCAAGCGACGTCTGGAGTGGTGCAAAGCCCACAGAAACTGGACAATGGACCAATGAAAACGTGTAATGTGGACAGACGAATCTCGCTACACACTCTGGCAATTCGATGGACGAGTTTGGGTTTGGCGCATACCTGGAGAACGCTTCTTACCTGAGTGCACAGAGCCCACAGTCAAGTTCGGAGGAGGAGGAGTCATGGTGTGGGGCTCATTTTCATGGTACGGACTGGGCCAGCTCGTTCCTGTGCAAGGAATCATGAACTCCGACCGTTATCTGAATGTTTTGGACAACTGTGCACTTCCAACGTTGTGGCAATTTTTCGGAAACGGGCCATTTCTCTACCAACACGACAATGCTCCGTGACATAAAGCGAGGCGTGTACAGCAGTGGTTTGCGGACTCAGGGGTCGAAGAAATGGGTTGGCCGGCACAAAGTCCCGACCTCAATCCTATAGAGAGTCTGTGGGATGAATTGGAAAGACGCTTGCGGGCCAGATTATTAAATACAGTCTGACAGTCTATTAAATACCTATCAGTGCTCCTGACCTGATTTATTTTGTTTAGATCCATCATCAAAGATTTCTGAAACTTCACAATAACTCAGAACTTCCTACTTTAACTTTGATTTGCGAAAAATTGTATGCATGCAGTTCGTCCATTTTCTGAAATTGAATATTACGTTGCCCAAAGAATATAATTCCATTACCAAATTCCTCAAAACGACATACATTTCCAAAAACACACATTTTAATGGAATAAGGTAAGGTTACCGACAAAATCACAAAATCGTTAATATCTCCATAATAATAACATTTCGGATACATACATGGGGATGATTCTCATAAGTACTGAGGTCCTTTACTCAGTTTTTCATTTTGGACGTGTACCGTTGGGACACCCTCTATATTTTTAAAAAATTTTTATTTAAAGGGGGCAGGTTGTGTTTTTGTCCGGAGCGCATATTACCTATCTTTATATTGCTAGAGTTCATAAAAATGAAATTTTGGATACTTTTTTCCATTAAAAAAAAGGTTTCTTAAAAGCCTATTCACAAGCATTGAACGAATAATAAACAGAACGCGAAATTCTTCAGTGCCGTTGATGTAAAATCATGTTCGATAATTTTATTTTGCGATATAAAAAAATGAAGCAAATTTATTGTGCGATAAAAAACAGACATCTGTTTCAAAAAACAATTAAATATAAGATAAAAATATTATTAAGTCATACTGCGGATGACGTTTTCAACGCTAGTTATCCATAACACACCGCTTCTGACTTCATAGGAGGTCATGGTTTATCCATTTTCTAAAATGGAAGTCATATGTTTTCCATTTTCTTATATCTTTTAAGTCATGGCTTATCTATTTTCTTCTATGTTATCTTTATAAGCTGTCAGTTTATAATTTTATTATTGGTGAATTGTTCAAATAGTCTTGCCATGCCATTGGATTACCTTGTACTTGATTATTGTATGATGATTGGATTTCCTGCTGTTGTAAACCCCTCCAATGAGAAAGTTTTCTGATTGGAGGGGTATGGCCATAAAAACAGGAACTGAACGTAGTTGTATCCTGACTGAACGTAGTTGTATCCTACCCTGAAGATGTGGTTTCCACGAAACGCGTAGGTGTTAAATAAATTAATTACCAAACTTGCTATTTAGTCCGTCTTTGTTTCTTCATAGGAGAACTCATAAGAGTCCTAATGTACTCTAGCAATGTAAAAATCGGTAATATGCATCCGGGGCGGCATGAAAGCTAGAGCGGGCTCTGATGGAGGATCCATTTATCCAATATTTTAACTTTTCCCTGTATGCGAAAATGATAATGCACAGTTCCCTCTGTCACTGTGTTAATGCATTATAACTGCCTTCAGTGCATCTCCATCAACAGCAGTCGGTAGTCCAGAGCGGGTGTTATCTTCGACGGATTCATCTCCATCCAGGAATTTTGAAAACCGAAACTGAGCTTTTCATGTTGGCATCCTGTGAATACGCTTAACATACATTTCAAGATGTCTCAGTTGTCTTGTGACACTTTGAATTCAAAAAACAATGTTGCTCGAATTTTGACCTTTCATTTACGCTTGTGACTATGATAAAGTAATTTCAATTAAGACTCAAAAGAATAAGTATAAAGATGCAAATTTTTATTAAGTGGTTCAGGCTGCTGAAATAAGCAAGAATTTATTAAATGACCTGATATTTACCATTCTAGTTGGAATTTCTTATCTTTAAGAATATCTCTGTATACATATCGATCCGTAATGTCATCTATTTGATGTATGTTGTCATCTATCCAGCGTAAAAAAATGCTCCCACACAGTCAGTGCGATAAATGGTAATTGTCTCTGTTGGCAATTGATGTGCAAGGTTAAATCTTTCACCATTAACACAGTCGAATATTTCTTATCCCGTCACTGCCAAATAGTTGAAACTTGTTTTTATCAGAAAACAAGATTTTGCGCCACATTTTAGATGACAAATGAGTATAGCAAATTCTAGTCTAGATTTATGATTTTTGGTGAAGATAAAAAGTTTCGTTACTCGAATTCCAGCATTATTCGAGCGGCGTGAAACACTTTTCCAACTGATATTTACACTACGTTCTTCATTAATTTCACATATTTCATGTTTCTTTTACTTTCGCACTATAATGCGGTACAGTCTAGGAGTTGTTTTGCGGGTCTGTTACTTCTTGGCGAGTCTGCCCTTTCTGATAGATGGGCTTGCATTTTGTCAATTTAAAGTCATTTTGAAAGGGTATATGCACTACAAATAATTATCCACACTTTGCATATATTTGCATGCGACGTAATAGTAATTGGCTGATCATGTAAATGGAATAAGCCGCTAAAATGGGGATGGGGGGATAGAAGTGATAGGTCTTAAACTTTTTCTCATCAAATATTGTTTTTAATTTTTTTTGAAGAAAGCAATGCTTGATAAATAAAACAATTTATCAGCACCATTTTATTATTAAAATTTAGTTCTATAGTATCATTTAATAATCCTGGACCTTTACTTCCTCTCATTATTTAATTACCTAATAAAAACCTCATTTTTTTTTGCCTTGACCAAGGATTCTATCCGAAACGTCAGCTTTTTTTTCCAGGGTCTTTCTATTCTGTGTCCAATTTGCTTTTTATTCCAGGGTTTTTTGTGTCTCGTCTTTTATTTTCTATTACATCCATCATTAACAAAAACTCAATTTTTAAACATTTTTATGCGCCACCATGAAAATACACGGTTATGGCGGTTAAAATGTTTATAGCCGTACATTTTCAGTTTACAATGTATTATATTCAAGTCATAAGTGCGCATTTTTTCAGTAGGAAATAATTCTCCTTTAAATAAAATTTTTATTTTTAAATAAACCGTTTCTCTTCTCTTTTTTTAAAACAGTGCGCATGTTTATACAGGGTGACCCAAACTTATCCAGCATAATTGTTTAGGAACATTGTATGGTTCAAATGGAACAAACCATGTCCTATAAAAGCATTGCATCTAGTTTCGATCGTGTGTGAGATATTGACGTTTGTCTATTTTCTTTTATTTAGAGTCTTTTCCTAGAAAAAACGTAGGTTTACCTATTTATTCTTAAAAATACTGTTCCTGTTTTGCATGCCAAACAGGAAGAGGAATCGTCGTAACACGTGTGAAAGGTATTTCATTGACTTGGCCGTTGTTTTGAGCAGTTACTCATATTCTGCAACACAACGTCGAAGTTCATTATGGCGTTTATTTTCACAAATGAAGTAAATGCGAACATTCATTTTTACTATGGGCTTACTGCAGGTAACGCTGCAGAAGTCAGCAGGTTCTACGTGGGTGCATTTCCTCATAGGCGCCATCCACATCGAGAGGTGTTTTCGAGGGTACACCAAGAGAGACAGGATCGTTCAGATGTCGATGTCTCACACACGATCGAAACCAGATGTAATGTTTATAGGACATTTTTGTTTCATTTGAACCATACAATGTTCCTAAACAATTATGCTGGATAAGATTGGTTCACCCTGTACAATTAAAAATTGTAGTTTTTACAATTAAAAATAAATAAATAAATAAAAATATATCTGTGTAGCTTTAGTTCTTAATTTAAAATTGAATTTAATTTCTGTGCATTTGAACATAACAAATTCGTTTGAGAGAAAACGCAACACGTGGAGGCACCTGCCAGATGTCATTGGAAACAATCATTTCCGTTTTTTCTGGACATGTTACCTTTAGTTTATTCTAATTTAATTTTTGAAACTATGATTATTTAAACAATGTTACGATAATAGGTGCTTAATATGGTATAGCGAGCAGATAGTGTCCTAATCTTATTTTAAATTGCACAGTGCTACAATCATTAGTTTCTCGATAATATGTACTGTATACACTGTGATATCACTGAATTATGACCATCCGCTTAGTAACGGAAGTAGCCACCCTTCGCCGCTATAACTGCTGCTAGGCATCGTGGCATGGACGCAAGAAGTGCGCGGTATATGTCCGATGGTATGGCAGTCCATTCCGCTAGAAACGCTGTCCACAGAGCTTCGAGAGTCATAGGTGGAGGGTCCAGCTGCCGTACATGGGGATCAAGGTGCTCCCACAGATGTTCGACTGGATTGACGTCCAACGAATTAGCGGGCCAAGGAAGTGTTCGAAAGTCAGAAGATGTTCCTTGAACCAATCCAGAAGGAGACGTGCCTTGTGACAGGGTGCATTGTCCTGCTGGAACACACCATCACAGTGGGGGAACATCGTGAGCATGTATGGGTGCACCTGGTCCGCTACGATTGACAGAGAGCCACATGCATTCAAATTGCCCTTTAGACGAATCAGTGGATCTAACTTCTCCCAACACAATATCCCTCACAAATGCACACAACCCCCATCATCCTGTTTCTGGCCCGCAATAGCCTCCTGCAGTCTCTTTTCATGGCGTTCACGACGCACTCGCCATCGCTCATCAATCTTTTGGAGCAAAAACCTTGAATCGTAGGAGAAGGCGACCTTAGCCCACTCGTCTCTGGTCCAATGGCGGTGCTCACGTGCAAAGTCTAGGCGTCGTTGACGATGACCCCTGGTCATCATGGGTGCAGCAACCATGCGTAGACTGTTCAGGCACATCCGTAGTAGGGTGCGTTTAACAGTAATGTCGGATACACGTCGGTTGGCACCACTGTTGAATCTTATGGTCAGTTGATGGACTGTGGCTCTCCTGTCACCTTTTACGAGTCGTCGTAGGCGCTGCTCACCCCGTTGCTCGATGGCTCATGACCCATAACAGTGATGGCGTTGGGACGCGATTTCTGTCCCTGCTGTCCACTCTTTGTACACCTTCACTACAGCGGACCGTGAGCAGTTCACAAATCGCGCCGTTTCAGAGATGGTGCCACCCTTGCTGCGATAGCCTATTATCATCCCTTTTTTGATGTCCGTTAAATCCGGAC
This sequence comes from Rhysida immarginata, assembly GCA_023313115.1. Classification (NCBI taxonomy): domain Eukaryota; kingdom Metazoa; phylum Arthropoda; class Chilopoda; order Scolopendromorpha; family Scolopendridae; genus Rhysida; species Rhysida immarginata. The sequence continues at coordinate 734,439 of JAHWFO010012769.1, forward strand.
GTTTACCAGTCTTGAGGCTCGTGAACCTGTCATTTGATGCACCAGCTTTATTTAAAGCTTTCTCAGCCTGTTATGCAAATTTCGTAATGTGTAATCGTTGTTGGGGCGAACCTTGCGTGTGCCTTGAAGGGGTGCTGGTCATAATTCATTGATATGACACTGTATTTTAAAATGTTATGCGGCAACCTGAGATTGGGCTTAAAGAACTAATAATAATAATTTTAATTTAATTTAATTTATTCAGATCAGAATGTACAAGCAAATACAAACTGCC
>JAHWFO010012769.1:735112-780609 GCA_023313115.1 Rhysida immarginata
TAATAATAATAATAATAATAATAATAATAATAATAATAATAATAATAATACTGAAGAAACATTTCAAACACATCTTAATTAAAAATAGAAAGAGGAAGAAAAAAATTCCGCAACCTGGACACGAACTAGGGACCATGCCTATTCTGGCACCGCTCTATCCAATTGAACTATCACGGACATGAACCGCCAAACTATTACAATATTCTCACATGAATTTCTATGAAGCCACAAATCAGCTCAGTCAGCAGAGCAAGCTCCCCATTCGCAAAACAGTAATCTTCTTCACCCTTAAACCATCAAATAAATAATAATATCATTGCTTTAAATGATAATTTAAGGGTAAGGAGATTCCCGATTTGCGAGAGCCGGGGGCTTGTTCTGCCGATTGAACTGGTTTGTGGCTTCATAGAAGTCCACTTGGGCACATTGTAACAGCTTGGCGGTTCTTGTCCGCGGTAGCTCAATTGGTTAGAGCAGTGCCAGCGATAGACCGCAGAATGTCTCTTCCCTTTTCCATTTGTAATTGAGCTATATATAGAGTGATTCTGAAAAAGTGTGTATAACTGTAAGCAATGACAGAGGAGAGGTGACCAGAATGAACATTTTTTTCTAATGCAATGTGTGTGTCCGAATTTGAATGCTAACTGAGATAAGAAAAGAAATAAAAATGCCGCCACCAAGACCAACAAGCTAATAACCCAGGTTCTGCAAGGCCTAGAATAATGAATTTTGGAGCAATAATAGGGTAATAAAACTCTGTATACCGTTAAAGTTTGATGGAATTCAAACAAGCATTTTCCGAGTTAACGCACTCAACATCGTAACACGTCCTCGTTAGTACTCGCATATGAGCACTGTTACTATTTTGAATGCATAACTCGAAAACTACTCGTTGGAATATGATCAAACTTTAACGGTATACAAAGTTTTATGTACCCTATTATTCCTCCAAAATTCATTATTCTAGGCGTTGCAGAACCTGAGTTATTAACTTGTTGATCTTGGTGGCGGCATTTTTATTTCTGTTCATATCTCAGTTAGCGTTCAAATTCGGACTCATATTGTATTAAAAGAAAATGTTCGTTCTGGTCACCTCTGTCATTGCTTACAGTTATACACACTTTTTCAGAATCACCCCGTAGATGTAGATGTCCGTGACAACATCACTAGAAGCGCCAAAGCCAGCTCGCTTAACAGTTGAGAGTCTGCCTCCTTTAAATTTCTTAAAGCATCTAAATAATGCATATTCTTCAAAAGCTTGCTGCAGCTTTCTTCGTAAATTTCTATGGTTATATGATTCGACCAAATTGCTGCAAACTGCTCATCTGGCATCAATTCCATTTCGTGGTATGCGAAACGCAACCATTGTTTACCAATGATGTCAACGACAATAAAGACTGGATCGAGCCTTTTATGAGCTCGATAACACAGACACATGTCTAAAGAATTGCCTGGAAAAAGTCCCACTTATCATCGTCCACCTATGTCTGGTAGCCATTCAGTAAAGTATAAGAAAATAATTTTGAAACAAAACAAACCGTTTCTGAGAAACGCTGACTAATATGGTGCTGCCATCTACAGATATTCTCAGCCCGCTCTATTCATATATTAAAGAAGATGATGATAGAGCATTATTTATTTATATAGTTAAAAACATTGAGTTTTAAAATTTATTCTGGTTTAGAAACAAATTAGACACAAATGACCATTAGAAAGAAATGTCCGAAATTTTGAGGTTAATATTATATTTAATGAATTTTTTATGTTAAAAATCATTTATTGAATCATATTTTTAAATAAAACGATGAACTTAGAATAGCCTCTACAAGCCTATTGCGGGCAATCCGGGATTAGTTCTGATTATTAGCTTACTATTGTAAATTTTTAAATGCAAAATTGCTCTCTATAGGTGAGTAATTTGTGTTAAATATTAAAAATAAATATTAATTTTCATGGGTCGATTTTTTTTTTAAATCCAATATATTTTCTTTAATTATAGACATTCAAAAGTTACTTCATCCATTCCTTCTATAATGTTAAAAAAAACTTCGTTAAAAACTTCATTTAAGCTTAAAATGAAAAAAAAAGTTAAATAAAATAAGAAACTATCATTACGTTATATGAGAAAATTGTTATTATGAACTTTTAAATGTTGAGCTGGTTATTATTATTATTATTATTAATATTTTGCAAAACATTCTGTAATTTTCCTTTGTCGATTAAACATGTTCAAGTCATTCCATTATTAATGATGCCTCTATAAATAGAATATATTTACTGCATTGCATTCTATATAACGAGGTCGAACAGAAAAAACAAGACGTACACTGACACTGGCAAAGTTCGATCACACTGAAACGGAAGTTTCTCTTTGTGCTTAGCACTGAAGTTTCAAATAGGAACTAAAATTGAAAAGTTAAAATCTCTTTGTGAATCGCGTCCATTTGTAAACACTAAATCCTTAAAAAAGGCATGGAATATTTCTTAATTTTTTTCATTAATGAGATTTGAGCAAGGTGCAGTGGCACGGTCACCCGTTCGAGTGAGGGAGACACGCGCTGATTTCGCCGTCAAGGTCACACTGTCGACGTCACGAGTGATGCTCTTGCTCTCGCCTCCTCTTTTTATAGCAGCACGAGGACCGAGCTGGTGGTTTCCTCCACGTGCATCGCGAGCTCGTCTACAAATACTGGCGATGACCTCGCATTCAAGACAGAATAACATATGCCAATTTAAACTGATCCCCATTTGCAGACACTGTATACTAATCCAGGAACTTTTTCCTTCTTCCTGGTTGGCTCTCATTTTAAAGCTGCTTGCCAGCTGGAGCGAGTTCTTCCTCTGCATCTTTGTCAGATCAATTCCTCATCAAAGGATAAAACTTCATTTCAAGCATTAAAAATGAATTTAATTTTTTTATGCATTCATCTAAAATAAAATATATGCTCTACCAATAAATATCAACATGATTTTTATCATATCCGTTAATCAGTGATTAATTTGCTGAACATTCTGAAAATAAATGTTCTACAAGTCAATAAAATCCCAAGCACGCAACACACGCAGTAATTTTGTGTGGATAATAGATAAAAAAGAAAAAAAATTAAATATAAAAAATGATATCCAGAATCGTATACACTTTATAATGTTACCTAAAATGTTTTGACTTCAACAGTTTGAAGCTGTACCAAACAATCTCCATCAAAACATGAAATGTTTGCAAATTATCCAAGAAATCTATCCATGAAATCGTCCATGAAGTTTTTGCAAAAATGCAACTTAAAACAAATCTGTCCAACAAAAGAAAACTTAATTCTGAGTTGACTTGATGGACATTGTTAATTCCCTGTGTAACGGTGTGTAACAATTTATTTCAGAAATTTAATTGGACACACCCATTTTTTCTTTCGTTGAACAAACTACCTGTATAGTATAATGGTATAAAAATTTTCGGACTACAGTATGTTACAATATTGATAGCGAAAAAATATGAGTTTTATAAATTAAATAATGATTAATTCTTGGTACTATTTTCATAATATCTAAGCTTTTGAATATTTTCTTAAAATTAAAAAAAAATGATTGTTGAATTCTATTGAACATACGAAATTATTTTTAGTAATGTGTTTATTTTATTAATAATTAAAGTATCGATTAAGTTATCTGTGATGTTGATGATTTTCGACAACATTTAGTAATAACTGGCAGATACCCGTAGCTTCACTCATGGTAAAATGATATAAGTGAACTGACCCTTATTATGTAAATAATATTTCTATTGATTATGGCATTTTATGGACTCTTTATTAATCAGCAAAAACTTCAGGGAAAACTACATTGCGATTTTTATTATCTCCGTCCTCAATCAATATTGTTTGATTTGTTGCTATGTCGCACATATAACTGGCCGTGCGAAAAACCTGGAGGTCTACTTCAATAACATTAAAAGTTTGGCCTGGGATTTGTTAATCGTAATGGCGAAACAATTTGACAGAAAACTACAGGCTCTTAAATGGCAGATCAGTAAGAATCATGGGTATTCTTGGTATTAATGCGATTTTACCGATTACTGGTCCGAAAATTGGTGGCCTTTATGTTGTGCATTAAACGCTTCACTTATAGTCCTGTGCCATTGGAAAGCTGTGGTGGTAGAAGATTGCGAAGAAACATCGGAGTACCAAGTTTTAGTAAGTAAAGAATGATCTAAAGAGGATTTTCTCTCATGCCAAACCTCAGATGTTTAAATAACTGATGAAAATAGGTAAGGTTTGGCGTGAGAGAAAATTTTCTTTACTTACTTTCAGACGAATATTACACCAGTAGGAAAGATAGTCCCAGTCTGCGAACTGGGTACTGCTCCAACCAGCCCTAAGGACATGTAGATAGCCTTAATGCTTCCATGTCCACAGTGGTGCAATTGGTTGGCGCGTCTGCACGGTGAGCAGAAGGTTCTTGGTTCGGACCCAGGCTGTGGAATTTTCTTTCCTATTTTTATCAACCAATTTTTAGCCTAAGTACATTTGAAAGCAAACCTGAAAGGTTGAGAGGATTGAGAAACTCTATTGGGTAGTGAATGGTCTCGCCATAATTTAACATCGTATCCATTGAGGTGGCTATTTTTTCAGAAATTGCTTCATTTATTTCCTCCGCGGCGTTGTTTCTTGCAGTTATGATGGCGCACTTGCCAAGCTATTTAGTGTTTTTTTTTTGTAGCAAATTTTCAAAATTCGGATAAACAATATCTATAAGCTGGTCAATGGTTCTGACGCATGACATATTGTGGGATGTTAATGCTGTAACTATCTTCACCTTTCACGAATATTAGAGGATCATAAGAACGATAAAGTTCAAATATTCGTCGAAGACCATTGTCGCATGATCGCAGCACTAAATCCTTGGAACCTCAATCTTCATCAGCCATCGAAACAGCAATTTCGCTGGTTGTTGGAGCATTGTAGCGGCCTCGGTGCTCACCAACAGGTCGTTTTTCAGGTAGGAGGCATTTGTTCTATGGCCGTTGTGAAACTCCGCACATAACTATTACTTTCATGAAGAATTTGCTGTAACGATTGCAAAATTTATTTTTGAAGGGATGCCATAATAATATTTGATCTTCTTCAGAAGTAAAATATATTTAAAGAAATTGAGCCCTTTTTTTGTGGAGGAGGTAGAAAACTGCCAATCAGATGATAAATTTGCCTATGTACTTTATACGTTAACATATAGTGTCTTCTTTAACTGTTTTTATCTAAATGCGTGTATTTTCGAATGTTCTGCTGGTAATGCTTTGGTGTCTGATCTGTTCCAGTTAATATATTTTTAGGATTTCCGGAGGTTCAGTATCATTTAATTGCACTTCTCCATTGAAACAACAGATTCCCAATGGTTCTTTACGTCATTTTCTTGTACCGCAATGTTTACAGATTTTATTAATTTTACCCATAGATAGATCTTTCTAGATTGAATACTCAATGATTGGTTGGTAACCAAATTCAGACCGAAATCCAATGGCAGAATTTATTTCAAGTGGACACTGCAGTTCTGTCTCTGGTTTGCGTTGGAAGAATCTCGTCCTAGCCTGACGTCTTCACTGGTGGGATTTCTTGACTTTGGGCTTTTTTACTTTGTTTTTAAGGTTCGAAGTAGCGCTGTAAAGGGCTGTTTTTTAAAAGCATACAACCATGCAGTACGAATGCAGAGACAAATGCTCCTGTGGGTATGAGACGTTGGCAAAGGCCAGTTTTACCTTTGACTCCAATTTCCCTAACAAAACACAATAGAGAACTGACCAGGTTCCCTACTTGTGTTCCTACGAAAGGAAGTGGTCTCGCTTTCTCTCCGTAGAGATGACCCACTATATTGGGTCCGTTAAAAAAAATTATTTAAAGCGAAGCCGTTTTGCTATGCGGGTATGCGCTTTCTTCATGGATCCTGTCAATAAATTAAAAAATAAAATGTAGAATGAGAAAATCTAATTAAACGTTTCTCTATTATCAGATAATTTCTTTTCATGATAGGTAGCTTTGCTTATTTGATAAGTTAAAATCATGTGCCTAATTGTTTTAATTGTTTGGTTAAAAATTTTAGTTCATTGCGATTGGTTGGTTAAAAAATTCCCTACTACTCCCCTTCAAACTCTCCATGTATAGACCGTGATTATTATTTTTTTCCAATTATGTTTTGATTAAACATGGCTCACTCTATAGTAAAGGTCTGCCCACGCTCTAGTTTTTCTATTGAAAAAGCATGTAACAGGGTTCTAGAAATTATCACACTAGCTGGCGCTCACAATAAGCCCCTTACTCCAAGGCCGCTCTAATATTATCAGAGCGACCTTGCCTTACTCCTATTATAAGCTGGTAAATATGATGTATATCTTAAATTATTTTATCCAAAAATATTAAAATAATACGTTATATATGTTACAAAAACGTAAATAATATTTTAATCAATTAAATTGTGTAATTCTATTTTATGGTTACACATTAAAAGTGCAAAAAAAATAAAACTTAATAATCTATTAGGCAACAAATATAATTTTCTAGAATTGTTTTACCAAAAAATAATCAAGAATTAGAGAACGAGTGAAATATTTTCAAAAACAATTTTTTTGAAATGGTCATATTCGTATTGATATCAATGAGATTGCATAATTTAAGCATTCTATAGAAAGGTAGATTATTTATAATTGTTTTCTTTAGTAAGGGTAAATTAAAAATTTCATTGTTTCGGGAATTATTATCTTAATCAATACATTTTCTTTGACACTTATATTAATTTTCTTTATAAATTTTCTGGTGCCAAGATGACTAAGAAAGCAACAACTATTGCTAAGATAGGTGCTTAAGTTATTGGGGTAGAAATTGAAGACAGGGTGCTTAATTAGGAAAAAATATTAAATATTGGCAGGAATCTAGCAGGAATTTATGAGAAGGATAGAGAATGTTTTATTAGTGGCGGTCTTCTCTTAAATTCCCTGATATCATGATAAGGGATGTCATTTCTTCATTGCTTATTACTTAATATTTTTTTCCATTTCTTCATTGCTTATGTATTTGTGAAAAATTACGCCTTTTGTCTCTCCCCTTACAAAAGGGTACACAATAATAGACCATTTCCTACTTTCTATATATCTTATACATCCAGCGACTAAATTGGACCCACAGCAAATCTCTTATCACCCACGTGGGGTTAAAAAAACAGGAAATTATGCTAACCTTTTTCTGTTTGATTCGCCATCTGAATATGTCTGGAAATGAAATGAAATTTTCACGAATACAAAACAAACAGTTTTTAAAGCGAAATGAGTGAAAATGCTTGCTTTAACACGGCCTTTCAATGTTGAGTCTACGGGAGTTGCTGCCGCCTGCCTCACTGCATAGTGCTAATTTTTTGTCACTTAGAGGTGTTAGTTGAATCCACAGAGAAAACAGAGCGCTTACGGCCTCAAAAGCGCGTAGCCTCTTGGCAGCCATCTTGTGGTGGGACGATGCCGCGTTTTACACTGTAGAAGCCATACTCAAAATAGCGAATAATCCGCTTTTTACATGGTATACGTTGATTTTCATGTGAAATTTTCATATTTTCCCAAAACTTTGTTTCATTGATGCACAAAAAAGTGATTTTTTAGGTAACATTCATCAATTTCATAGGAAATAAAAATTAATGTTCAACTGCTACATGGCCTTACATTTTCTCAATTTCAACTTAATTTAAAATAAAAAAAAATATTTAAAATAAAAATTTTAAAGCACACACTTTCACCTCAAAAAGTTCAGAAAGAAGGAAAAAATCGAATTTTAAAAAAAGGTAAAAATGTGGTGACGCGTTTATTATGTAGTATTTTCTTTTTAAAATTTAATATTGAACGCGCCACCACACTTTTACCTTTTTTTTTTAAATTCGATTTTTTACTTTTTTTTGAACTTTTTAAGGTGAAAGCGTGTGCTTTAAAATTTTTATTTTATATATTTTATTTTATTCTTTTTAGTCTTTATTTATAAAAAAATAAGCTTTTTATTTGATATCTACAAAAACCAAAAAACCTTGGAAATCTGCCGTCTGATATCGGGTAAACGTTTATATAAAATACTTTATGCTGGCTTAATCATAAACAATGCTCACCACAATCAACAACTTTGCTAGCACTGATGATCAAATTAGCAACGATAACAATAAACAACAATACAGTTAGTCATTACGTCATGATTGCACTGTCTATAATGTATATTAAACTTAAATATTAAATAATTTACGAATAAATGAAAGACTAGCGAAATTAAAGATTGAAACATGCATTATCATCTATAAGACGCCGTTGGGGAAAGTTGCAGAGCTGTAGGTAGTCAGGAAGTGGGCAAAATATTGATTACCAAAATTTTTCCTTCCATTTTTCGATAGAGAAATTATTACATCATGTTTGGAGGTCATCTCCAGTATATATTTAATTATTTATCTAAAAGTGAACCTTTTGAAAGCATATACCAGCACCTTACATTGATAATACTGCTGAAAAATGACTGAAATTCTTTGATATTTTTATCAAACAAACATTTTTTAGAAAACAAATAATTTTTAATGTTGGAGACACAAAGAAAGGCTGGTGATATAATCTACAGCGATTTGGGTATGGGTTGAAAACGACCCACGATTGAGCCATATAACGCACGATGACTTACAATTCTCTTTTTTTTTATCTGTGAAAAGATAACCCGCTGTCTTTTGCTGTTCTCATGTTACATCCGTATGCCACGCAGTAGTTTGGCATGTTGTTCACTTATTTCACGGTAGCTAAAGTAAAAAAACCGTTCCCTACCCTCAAATACGTGCCTAAACACATGGAAAGTAACGTGGAATTTGCGATCTGAGTCCCACCAAAAGAGGGCCACGCGAGAGTTTCCGGTGGCGACGCAGCTGGCTAACACATCTAATGCTGCATGATCGCTCTGTTTACTCTGTGGTTAAATCTGACGGTGACTATAGGGAAACTCCTGAATTCATCTCCAGGTTCATGATAGCAAAAACATTTTAACACCAAAAAATATTTATATTAAATAATTCATGGGCTAGATCATTCTATCACAATAAATGTAACTTTTGAATACCACAAGGCCTTCCTACAGTGAGCAGCAGTCAGTTTGAAGCGACGGGCAGTTCGATCGCTGCATCCCCATGTTTGATAGTATCGAGCAATGGCACCTGTTGTGGCGTTGTGTCGAGTCAGTGATCGCGTGATAAGCACATTAGTGTAGCCATCTTGTCAGACAGTAAAAACTACGAGTTTCCACCTCTCCTAACATCTATCTCTATGGTGAATAATCAAGGGACTTGGGCGGCGCTTCGATTCGCAAGAAGAATAGCAGACGACGCTTTTTAATAAGTCATTTCCCATAGAAATATTTGCTGGCATTTGTTATTTCAAGCATAACAACGTTGTGTGTCCTTAAATAGAGCGCGCTGTCTTTTTTAATTTTTAATAAAATAAAAATGAATCTATTTAATTTTAAACAATTAAATAAAATTGAATTTTAAATAAAATTAAATAGATTACACTAGTCAACACACATTTTGTGACTAAGACCACATATAGTGTTCTTAATAGTAATTTGTGTGTAGAATCCGAATCTATTTTTAGATTTTTTCTATCACGTCAAGTTTCCAAGTTATGCACATCGAGACTTCTATGTTAAATAAATGGGAGTGAAGAGAAGCGGCTACAATGTTAAAATATCCATATTTTGGGGCCGCAAGGAAATTTACCAGGTCCCAAACAATGAATAAATGTTAAAAATGTTAAAGGTTAAAAATGTTTCATTGTAAAACAAGAAAGCTGTGCGTGCTAGAGAAATGTAAAAATTATATTCGTAATCAGCAGAAAAAATACTACCAAAAATCACCCACTTTCATTTTGTCACAAGAAAAATCTTAAATATTGTTGGCCAGTGTTATATTTCACAACAACAATATCTTCAAAGTAATGATTAAATTTAATTGTTATTTTACTGATTTTTTAAAATTAATTTGTGCGTTTAATTATTTTACTTTATTTATTTTATGTTATTTATTGTATTTGTTTATCATTTAATTAATCTGTTCTTATTTTTTATTTTATTTTAATTAAATTTGTATGGATATAGACGAAACGATTGCGTTTTGATTGAGTGAATGGAGATTTCCACTTGCATTTAGTGTTTTACATTATTTTTTATAATTTATTCTTTGATTGTATATTCTTCAAACAATTGTATATAAAGACCGCAAGTGATTATTGGTGCAGAATATATTTTTAATTATTGACTCAAACACGACCGGTCAGTTGTTGACACAAACAAATTCCAAGTCTTTTTATTTATTATCATTGCCCTCATTAAAACTTGAAGCCTTCATTTAATCAACCATTGCTGACGCAATATAGAAATACGACCAGCCGATTGTTGACGCAAACACAACAGGCCGATTGTTGGCACAAAAAAACAAACCCGAAACTTTTTTATTTACAGGGTGATTCTGAAAACGTGTGTAAATGTAAGCAATTACAGAGGTTACCAGAATGAACATTTTCTTTTAATACAATGTGGGTCCGAATTTGAAAGCTAACTGAGATATGAACAGAATTAAAAATGCCACCACCAAGATCAACAAGTTAATAACTGAGGTTTTGCAAAGCCTAGAATAATCAATTTTGGAGGAATAACAGGGTACATAAAACTCTTTATACCGTTAAAATTTGATCGTATTCTAGCGAGTAGTTTCCGAGTTACGCATTCAAAATCTTAACAGTGATCACAGGCGAGTACTAACCAGCACGTGTTACGATGTTGAGTGCGTAATTCGGAAATTGCTTGTTGGAATTCCATCAATTTTTAATGGTATACAGAGTTTTATATACCCTATTATTCCTCCGAAATTCATTATTCTAGGCGTTGCAGAACTTGAATTATTAACTTGTTGATCTTGGTGGCAGCATTTTTATTTCTGTTCATATCTCAGTTAGCGTTCAGATTCGGACCCACATTGTATTAAAGAAAATGTTCATTCTGGTCACCTCTGTCATTGCTTATACTACGTTCGCACTAGCACATTGGATCTAGATCGGCAGCTTGAACTAGATTCAAATTTTGAAGTGCGAACGCTAGCGATCTGGATTCGAACTAAATCGACTGTCTCCAAACTCGATTCACTGAATCCTGTTCGGAGAACTCGATCGATGTTGCCAATCTAGATTCGTTCCTTCCAGTGGCGGCTCGTCCATAGGCACTGCGGCACTGCAGCACCCCCAGTTTCACTTTCGATATCGATAAAATTCAATATTTAATGTGTCTTTTTTTTCTTTAATACTATTCTTATACATGTATATTACATGATCCTTAAGCTTAATGTCACTAGCTATTCTCTAGTTCGTGAAAAAATTAAAATTTTCTGACGCAGCACCCCCAGAAATTTTAGCTACGAGCCGCCACTGGTTCCTTCCCACAATCCCATGCACGATTAAGTTTTCACAAAATGGCATCCAAACAATCGATCGACTTACGGTCCGAATTAAAGAACAAAATTTCATTCCGCCTATGGCTTGAAAACTTGGATGGATTGAGACGACAAAAAAGAAATTCGTCCGTATACAATCCCTTGCACCTGTTAACTATAATGAACAATTGGAGTTGTAAAACTGGATGGAGATTAATGTACGAGTTCCCTAACTGGATAGCAGCGCTGAAGTGCGAACACTCTGTGCATCTGAAATGAATCCAATTTCTCAATAATCTAGTTTGTATCTGGATCGACTCGATCAAGTTCTGTAGTGCGAATGAGGTATCACAGTTATATACACACTTTTTCAGAATCGCCCTGTATATAGAACAGACTGCTTTTGTCTATCCGTCGGCATATTGTTGGCGCGAGAGCAATCCTTGCTGCAAAACTGGTACGTGTCAATATGAACAACTACATTCAGGACATGATTCCACGCTGTGACTGAATACAACTTTATTGAAGCATATACATATCAATGAGGGATGTTGATGAGGCTGTAGACTCAACTCTATGAATCCACATGTGAAGTATATCAGACTGTTTTTGTCTATCCGTCGGCATATTGTTGGCGCGAGATATATTGTTGGCGCGTGGCATATTTTTGGTCCGTGGCATGTTGTTGGTCTGTAGCTTATTGTTGGCGCGTGGCATATGTTGATCTCTGGCTTATTGCTAGAGCATGGCATATGTTTGGTCTGTGGCTTATTGTCGTTGCGTGGCATATTATAATTATTCGTGACAGATCATTGTCAAACAAACAAACAAACAAAGACACAAACAAACCCCAAGTCATTTTTATATACTAGGATCACCCAATGATCGAAATTCGATCACATTTCTCAGAAAAAAAAATATATGTGCAATTGTTCTAGCCTCAATCTTGCTTATTAATAAACTTTGAAGAATGAAAAATAGATAACACAATAAATATCTAAAATGCTTTGCATGACATTTCACTGCAATGATAACTTTGAAAATTTCTCGGAATAATATTTAAAGCAATCTAAAGGTATCTTTTGATATATCTATCGAATTATTATCTAAATATATTTATATTTAAGCTAAATTGTCCCTCCCCTATCTCTGCGTCTCCCCCCCGTCCCACTGTAGAAAATTAAGTTCTGTTTCGGACCAAAAATTGATAACTTTTTTGTTACTAAAGAAAGAGTTACTAGGATCACCCAATGATCGAAATTCGATCACATTTCTCAGAAAAAAAAATATATTTGTAATTGTTCTAGCCTCAATCTTGCTTATTAATAAATTTTGAAGAATGAAAAATAGATAACACAATAAATATCCAAAATGCTTTGCATGACATTTCTGACACTCCCGATTCATTTCACCGCACAGTCTGATAACTTTGAAAATTTCGCGGAATAATATTTAAAGCAATCTAAAGGTATCTTTTAATATACCTATCGGATTATTATCTAAATATAATATTTATATTTAAGCTAAATTGTCCCTCCCTATCTCTGCGTCTCACCCCCGTCCCACTGTGGAAAATTAAGATCTGTTTCGGACCAAAAATCGATAACTTTTAACAAAGAAGTGTTAACAAAATTTTTAAAAAATAAATAAAAATCAGAAACTTCAAAATTGTTATTTTATTTTTAACTAAAAATATTACTTTCAAAGTGTATGAAAAAAACTTAAAATAACTTAGAAAACGACGAGAAATACATAAAATGCTTACCTATGCTTACATAATTGTAGAAATATTTTGAATAGTAGGTTAATAACAATTTTTAAGCAGTTGTTTCTATGGAAAAATATATAGGTACAGTATATTAAAGGTACTATATTATACTTGGGAACCTTTAGGTTCTGAAATCAGTTCGTTGACTTTCAAAAGCTGCAGAGTATTTCACAACCTTGTATACGGTTGTTTAATGCTTTCAAATGAACATCAACAATGATTTGAGTTAATTTGATATTTATTATTTAAAAAAACCCCAATAAAACAGGCAATGCTACATGCGTTGACAAATATGGTGCACAACCTATTCCTTAATGCTACCTTTTTTGAAACGCTTTTTACCTGTGTTAATGTGAACAAATACGCAAACACATCTACAGCACAGGAACTTTCCAACCATATAAGTTTCATAGGGAAAAGTTTCAATCCATGCGTATTCGTCCACGTTAACACAGGGAAAAGTGCATAACAAAAAATGTGTTGCCGCTTTTATATATAGATAAGATAAATGACTGGAGTAAAGGCTCGGATAGTGGATATACGAGGGTTGTTCAAGAATTTTTGTCTTCAGGTCCGTAACTTTTTTATTTGTTAACCGATTTTCAAAATTCTTTTTGTATATGATTTTGTACATTTGTTCTCCAGGTAATGCACTATTCACTTTTTGACATAGTCCCCATCCCTTTCCACGCATTACGCCAACGCGTGACTACTCGGGTGAACCCGTCCTTCAGCACTGCAACAGTCACGTCCTCAACAACTTCATCTGCTATCTTGTGTCGTCCTCTTCCTCGTGCGACAGCCAAATCGCCAGTCGATTCAAACTTCTTTATCATTTTTCGCAACCCAGTATTTGGGCCCTTTTCACAGTCCTGGTAGACGACGATATGCTTGCAATGCAGCTAGACTATACCAAAAGTGCGCGTTCTTTCTTGCTTAAAACCATGATCTTTCGTGAAAGCTTTTCACTAAACATAATGTAATGAATGGATCAATCCATTCCATTCTGGGTATGTTAACTTTCTAATTTGCATAAAATTTCTGCTAATAAGGCCTTGCCTGGTTGTTTAAAACAATAAAACCAGTTTTAAAATCTCCATTTTTTCATTCCACAGCGTTACGTTTTCAGCTGGTGGTGAAAATTTTACACGAATTTTTTTCTTTCCGTAATTCTCTCCCCCATTGTCTGAGTAGCCTACATTTCAATTTGCATCACAATCGGTTCATTAGAGTGAGCTCTAGAGGGGTCTGAGTAGGCGAACTTATTTTATAACTACCCTGTATTTGTAAAAGTTTCCAAAAATATACATATTTACAAATAAATGTTGGGAGAAAAATCTAATTTATTTTAATGCGTACTCCATAGTCGAATCTTATACAATTCGTTCCCAACAACAAAAGAAAACATCAAAAAATAATACAATTAAAAACTCCCTAACCCATCCCCGTAATGTAAACAATCCACCCGAAAATTAAATCCTTGATTTACATTATTTCCAATTGAGTATAAGATTCAACTATGGAATACTCATTAAAATAAAAAAGTTTCCAAAAATAATTTATGAAAATTTATAAATACTTCCAAAAATTTTTACGAACACTTCTTTAAAAACTATAAAAATAATTTTCATTTATTTATAAATTATAAAAACTACAAAGGAAAATAAAAACAAAAAAGAAGAGACTTTGCTCTGTCCCATAATTTTACAGGCACAATATGTCGTATTTTGCAGTAGCAGTTTGGCGATAATTATGGCTAACTTTGTTCAATACATTTTGCAGCTTTGCGTATTTGCTAATTCGGCTGATCTCCCGTGTGTTTTACCTCAAATGAGTTCTTTTGCACTTAGTGTCAACATTTGCTTCGAGATGACCATTGCCTGACTTATTATAGTAAAACTCTTTGGAAATGGCAGTTTTATCACTTAAGTCATGTGCAAAGCCATCGGATCAGTGTTCTTTTTGAAACGACGAGGACCATCAGTCGGAAGATAAAGAAAAAATTGAATGTAATGATAGGAATCACAAACGTCACGTTTAAACTTTGTGAATATCTATTTAATAAACTTACGAATGTGTAATAAAAAATAAATAAAGTGCTTTTGTGTTTTTATCAGTTCATTTTATTTGGACAATGAAAACAATTTTTGGGTCATATGACGTGGTTATAATATTTGATGGAAAGTGAAAAAAATTTTCGATCTGGGACCGAAAGACGGATTGAACTTTTTTGCGTTTGTTTATTGACCATTTCCAGTACAGTGTAGCTTGCCATCCCGGAATTGTTCTGTCTTCTGTGTGCTGAAACATGCCTTTTATTTGCTTTTCCGCATGAAGTGAATGTGAGTATGGTAATTTATGTTAATTTTTTTATTTGCATGCTTTACATGGTGGAAATATCAACATTCAGTTTTCCTTGTGTAGTGTGACTGTTTGTAAATACAAACAGTTCACCACGTGATAATGGGTGATTGGTTGGTCCGATTTGGATGATTTTTTTTTGTTTTGTTTGTTTTTTTATGCTGAACAAGTTTGCAATTGGGTTTTTTTCTCTATCCCTTACGGTTTTTGAGATAAATTTTGAATGTGTCCTAATTTGCATATTTGGGATGATGAAAAGTGCACCATGGGATAGGCCACCCACAACTTCCTATTCATTGGATTCATCAAAATTGACATATCTGCTTCGGTTCAAAAAATAAAAGGGGGGTTCAGACTTTTGTATTCACCCTGTATAAGGGTAGGCATAAAGTCCTGTTAATATTTTAAAATTCACAAAAAATAACTTTAGAGTGATGTTGTTTGCGGCAAAATCCTTGACAAAGCCCAATAAGATAAAATCCAGGGTCGTAATGTCGGGTGATCTCAGAGGCGACGGCAGTGATCCGTCTCTCCCAATCCACCTGTTAGGGATAAAAATAAGAAAAACCCTTTTACGCAGGGGAACTTGATAAATGTAAAATGTGAATCCAACAGAAGTACAGCATGGGTTAGTTGGAAAAAAAATATTTAACATTAAAATTTAAGCTAGACAATTACAGGGTCGGGACACATTAATATGACCACCTCTCCTCGAACATGTCGGAACGTCCCATGGTATGCAGAGGAAAAATTATTGCATATCATTAAAAGCTGACAACCGCAGAGGTGTAGTAGCATCCGTTAACAAAGCAATTGTCGCCGTCATGGACAGAGCAAGTGACCTGTCGGACCTCTAAAAGGGGATGAACATTGGCTATCGGGCCAAGGGGGGCAGCATTTCGGAAACAGCCACCTTTGTGAACTGCTCTAGGGCTGCCTTTGTGAAGGTGTACTGCGACTGGACGAACCAAACAGTTTTGAGCAACCGAAGAGGTAACTGTGGGGCCTCACGGGCCATCGATCCTAGAGGCAAACGTCGGTTGCGACGCCTGGCCAAGACCAATCGGCGTGCCACTGTTGAGCAACTGACACAGCAAATGAACAGTGGGGCCACTAAGTGTGTCAGCACCAACACAGTGCAACGATCTCTCTTGAGGTTGGGGCTCCAGAGTAGGCGTATGGTAACAGCACCTATGTTGACGCCTGTGCATCGCCAAAAACGCCTCCAATTCGCAATGGAGTATCGCCATTGGACCTTGGCCGAGTGGCAAAGGGTTACTTTCTCTGATGAGTCGCGGTTTCTGGTGAACAGAGTGGACGGACGATGGAGAATTCGCCGGGAAGCATCTGAGAACAGGCATCCCGACACCATCGTTGGCAGATGACAGGCTGGTGGGGGAGGTGTGACTGTTTGGGAGAAGTTTTCATGGTATGGTCTGAGTTCACTAATACCACTGGAGGGTACACTGAATGCTGTTCGTTACCTGACGATCGTCGCAGACCAGGTACACCACTTCATGTCGAAAGTGTTTCCTCAGGGTGATGGCACCTTTCAACAAGACAATGCTCCCTGCCATACTGCAAAAATTGTCCACGACTGGTTTGAGGAGCATGAGGATGAATTCAAGATACTCCCACAGCCAGCAAACTCCCCGGACCTCAACCCCCATTGAACATTTGTGGGATCATCTCGATCTGTATGTCCGCAAGCTGGACCCTCCACCACGCACAGTGATGGAATTACGGGATGCACTGATCGCTGAAAAGTCCCAGATACCTGTAACCACCTTCCGAGGATTTATTGACTCTCTCTGCCATGTTGACTAGCTGCTGTGCTTTCCGCCAAAGGTGGATATTCCGGCTACTAGCAGATGGTCATATTAATGTGTCCCGACCCTGTATATCATTTGATTATAACTAAGTATCTAACTCGCATATGGTATACAAATAAATGGGCATAAAGTTTAACTGTTTCCACAATATCTGTGCCCAGCGTTTCCAAATACACAATTAAGAGTGCTCAGTAAATCCAGAGGTTTACAAAATAAATAACAACTACCAAAATGCCATTACTTTTATACAGGACGCCCGTCTCAGACATTTACATACGGAATCTCCGGCTAACCGTTCGAGAAGGAAAAGTACAAACACCTTCCGGCTAACAACAGATGTACAATAGATTAGGAGATTGGCTGGTTAAACGGCTACAGGACTACGCTGCTATAACCACAAAAGCATAAGAGTTATAAAGAGACCTCCAAGAAATTATAATTAATAGCTCTAGAACCAAGCCTATCGGGTCTGAATGCGTTCACATAAAAATCTTTGAACAGTAGCAAATGGCTTTAGTTATGCACCTTCCAAGCTAGCAAAGTCAGAGAACTGTGAAATCTAGGATCTTACGTTGTACCAATCGTAAGCCATATCACCTTCCCATGGATGAAACATGGCGTTTCCAGGATTCGGACCTCGATAGTAGTGGCAGATGAGGCTCAGCTATTATCGAATATTCACCTTAGACTTTTATACTCAAATAGGGTGAATGGGGAAAGACGCATTTATATTTATAAAAATAAACATTTTATTTATTAAAGAACAAGATTAGGGATAAAGTATTTTAAGTATGAAAATTATTTAAAAAGATTTAATAATTCAGTGAAAAATGAAAAATCTCTCTATTACTCTTGGAAATACACTATATGATCAAAAATATCTGGACACACCTCACAGATCATCGATTGGCCCAATGTCACATGATAATGACTTGCACATCATTTAAATAGCTTCCCACACCTTCAGACACAACTCTGCTTGGACATTGGCAAGAATGGGTCGTTCGGCACAGCTCAGTGAGTTCCAACGTGGAACCATCGTTGGATGTCACTATGCGACAAGTCCGTGCGTGACATTTCCAGCCTTCTTCAGATACCCAAGTCAACAGTAGACGATGTCATTATGAAATGGAAGACCCGGGGATCAACAACAGTTCAACAACGAACCGGTAGACCCAAGAAACTAACGGACAGAGACCGTCGAGTGCTTCGTCGTGTCACCCGCAGCAACCGGAAGTCCTCGGCGGAAAAAATTGCCACAGAGTTTCGAAACGCCTCTGCAAATGATGCCAGTACCATGACAATTCGTGGGGAACTGCACACGATGGGATTCCATGGCCGTGCTGCTGCCCACAAGCCCCACATCAGCAGGGTCAACGCCAAGCGACGTCTAGAGTGGTGCAAAGCCCACAGAAACTGGACAATGGACCAATGGAAACGTGTAATGTGGACAGACGAATTTCGCTACACACTCTGGCAATCCGATGGAAGAGTTTGGGTTTGGCACATACCTGGAGAACGCTTCTTACCTGAGTGCATAGAGCCCACAGTCAAGTTCGGAGGAGGAGGAGTCATTGTGTGGGGCTCATTTTCATGGTACGGACTGGGCCAGCTCGTTCCTGTGCAAGGAATCATGAACTCCGACCGTTATCTGAATGTTTTGGACAACTGTGCACTTCCAACGTTGTGGCAATTTTTCGGAAACGGGCCATTTCTCTACCAACACGACAATGCTCCGTGCCACAAAACGAGGCGTGTACAGCAGTGGTTTGCGGACTCAGGGGTCGAAGAAATGGGTTGGCCGGCACAAAGTCCCGACCTCAATCCTATAGAGAGTCTGTTGGATGAATTGGAAAGACGCTTGCGGGCCAGATCACATCGGCCAACTTCTGTACCTGAACTGATTCTCGCTCTTCGGGAGGAATGGCGGAACATTCCGGAAAGTACCTACCAACATTTGGTGGAAAGTCTTCCCCGAAGGGTGGAAGCTGTGATTCGGGCAAAGGGATGTGCAACGCTCTATTGATTTCCATGAAATTGTGGCTAGAGCGCAAATGTGCATGTGTCCGGATATTTGTGATCATATAGTGTAGTTCTAAAGTTAAATGAATTCAAATAATCAAACTCCATTATCTTAACATTTACTATCAATATGTTTTAAACTCCCTTAAATGCTTTAAATTTAATTCAACATTGAATATTTATAACTATTTTTGGTGATGACCCAGAGAGTACACCATTACCCGTCTTCATGATGCTCCAGCACTGTGGTGAAGGGTGGGGGAGGAGTGGGGTCTTCAACGTTGGGCTCCGCGATTGTCGTTATTATATTCTAAGCTAACTCCGAAACATTTCAGAATAATAGACATAATAATATAATTTTATTCAGGTTCACAACGAATAAACTGATACATAATTGTAGGCGTTTTGTGGAAAGACACTAGCTCATCCAACTTTCTCTTTATGCTGTTCTTAACTATTCGCCGTCATTGTTCCTCATTCTTTCTCCGTCTCTCTTCGATCTGTTGGTTCCAACTTTCCTTCCACTCTCTTCGCATCCTCCATTCCAACTTCAACTCTTGTCAAACTCTCCGATCCAACTGAATTCCATAATTCTTCTCTGGAAACTCGTAAATTGATACCAAAAGATGTTAATTGGCTAGCATCATTGGAAGGTGATTTGTAAGCGACAGCACGCACCACAGGGCTCACAGTCCAAGCTGGAGAAAACGAGAGGGGGAGAGAGGGTCTCTACTCGAGAGGGGTCACTATAAAACAATACCACTGTTAAATAACTCCGTGGGTAAATAATGCCTCTGTCTGGCGACAAGAAATCTCAAATAGAGTCTCCATTGTCACATCTCAGATGGAATATTCGATTTTATAATATAAATTTAGAAAATGACTGGCATACTAAATTTGATAGAAGAATCACTCCACTCTCTTAAGTGTTGGTTGATAATTAAAATTGGAACTTTAAACGTTAAATGAGGGGATTAAAAATGTCTTCTAATTTAGAATAATGTCCAATATAATAGATAAATCTCTTCTGAAAAGTGTGGGGCCACACAATACTCCATGGGAAATAGAATTTGTTCATCCACTTGATAAAAAATTTCAAAACAGAAAATCGTGGGAGGGGGTCTCCAAGATTCTCACATCCCTAAAATCTTCCGAGCCATACCTGGTCCAAAGACACTAGCGGTCATCTCCGAACTCTTCCACCATTGGAGTATAAATGTACACACTCTACTTACCCGTGCATATCATCTTGGTCCATCATCTCCTTTATATAGCAAAGAAAACAATTTATTCAAAATCAACAAAGTAATGAATCAAATTGTCAAAAGAAAAAAAATATCATTATGTAAATAGACCATAGTGTTATAAAAGTTAACAGAAAGGAGAATTCTAATTTCTCTTTTCAGAAAAAATTCTCTAGAAAATCAGGGAAATGTGCCTTTATTGATTACAAATCACTAGAAGTTCACTCTTCTGTTCCCTCAACACCATTTTAAAGTTCATGAAAATTAAAGTAAAAACTTCCAACATCACTGGCACGAGAATAAGTGATGTAAAAAGTCATATTACGACATACAGTTTAATTAATGGACGTTGTAAAGAATTGTCGCTACAAGGTAGAACAATCAAGGTGCTTCTTGTTTATTATTAGTAATATTAAGATATAAACGTCGCTCCATCTTAAAACTTTATAAATACTGTATGGGAAATGGAGGCACGATTAAATGCAAACAACATAATAGCTTCAAAGGTTATTAATAACTAAATAGTTCAGTTCGTTTCATAAGCATATAGACAGTGATTACTATTTTTAAGTAAATCTTATAATCACTTAGATTATTCTGAATTCACCTTTTAATTCTAATAGACACTTATTCTAATAGGGGGGGGGAAGCCCTGTCTTCTCCTTCTATCATTCGCTGCTCCCATTTCAACTCCGACACTCGGCCTTCTTCATGTTTAGTTACAGGCCGATGCCAAAGCGTAATTCAAATCCTTCGGCCATCACTTAAACGTGATATTAAATGTTACAATTAATATTAGAACAGGCTGCCATTTTCTGTCCCAACTGTCAATGCAAATAGTGCAAATATTTACTCCGAGATTTCTCGTAACTTTCAGGATTACAACAGAAATGCTTTTGAGGGAGGGGAAACCATGCTCACCTGGTTCGCCTCCGACACTTTTTGGCCTACTAAAACTCGTATGCCTTATTGATATTATTACTTTTAAATCATGACTGGAAATTATTAGGGAGAATAGTTAACTGTTCTAATCACTGCAAGTAATCAGAAAAGATTGGTTCTATGCGGTTCTTAATATATGTATAACTATTATTAGGAGATTTTGTCGGCCTCTCATTAAGATCAGAATCATCACACTAGTGTCTCATCATCCTGATAATTATGATATGAGTGCATATTAGGAACAATCACCAGTCACTTGATGTGCCACATATAATTCTGAGGGGAGGACCACATTAAGGCCTCTATGACAACTGGGTTTTCAATTTCACCATGATAACGATAAGGAGAGGGTGTGTGCTGTTGCATCATAGGGGAAACAAGTGCAGGTGGCTTATATGCCGAATGAGCAGGTATCACCGGTGGGGGAGGGGAAGGGGAATTTGTCCTCCGCTCCTCACTCTGCTCTTTGTTTCCTTTTGCCTCCTTTACTAAGGAAAGTTTCTTTTATTTCTCCGAATTGGTCTCCCATCTCATTTTTCATTTCTTTCATTTGCTCGCCCATCTTTTTTCTATTTCTCTCATTGGTTCACCCATCTTTTTCTCCATTTCTCTTCCTTGCTCGCTCCTTGTCTGACTTTGGCTCTGGAATATTAGATTGGCAATAACACTTCTGAGAAGAGCAAATTATCTGTCGCTCTATAGGTGTATTGACTACTTGATGATTAGAAGGAATAGGTGTTGGTGGTTGAGGAGAGGAGACGGATTCTAACTTCCGTTCCTCTCACGGCTCCTGGAGGTTTTCCACGTTTCTAACTAAATTCATTAATACCTGTTTTATTATTTCTATTTCCTCCTTTACTTCCTCTCCTTGCATGCTTCCACCTGCCATTTCTCTGCTGAGGGTTTTAATTGAGTCACCTGGCTCACTATTCTCTGTTATTCCAATCATGTTTATATTCCCTGCTTCTCTGGCTCGATTAACTACTAAAGAATCAGAGGAGAGGGAGGATGTTTTTCAAATCCTTCTATCCATTGTACGAGTCCGTCCACCTTACCCACCAAATCTGAGACATAGATGCCTATTTGTTTATTCTCATCAAATATATGATCGATCCACTTATTTGCATTTTCCGTCCTTGATGACAATCTTTCCTCTTCTTTTCTGCTATTTTTTATGCCTCTAATAGTTGTACTTGTAATCTCTCCTCCATTGGGGATACTGAACTCCGTATCATCTCTGGAATATTAGATAGGGCAGTCTCTACCTGACTCGCCTTGGTCATGAACTCTTCTTGTAGAGTTTTCATCAAGATCTCAGTCTCCTTAGACTTCTGCTTTATAAGTTGAGTAATTGTGTCTCTCACCTCCGTATTTATTTGCGTGGAAATATTTTCTTTTGCTGTAGAATTGACAGCTTCACCAACCATCAACAGGAATCGAATTCCTCTCCTTAGAACTCTTTCGACGCCTTAGCACGCGTGCTCTATTCCTCTTTTTACGTTTGGTTACCTCCTCACACGCTCTCACTAAATGTCCCCTCTTATTACAAATAGTGCGTTTTAATCTATCTTCTCCCTGAAGTAATCGTTTTATTTTGGGACATTTGCTTATTATGTAGGCTCCACCACATTCATAACAGCGAAGAACATTTCTTCTGTAAATCACCTTGCATTTATCACCAACTTGGCGATATCGAATCCCATTCTGTAAATTCTGGGCCCTCACACAACACTCTCGTTGTAAGTGACCACGTCTAGAACAGTAGAAGCAAAAAACATTTTTATATCTGTATGCATAACCCAGGGGTAGCCTGTGACCCACTGACTCATTTCTCTATAATAATGTTTCTGAACCATAAATCCATATCCATCACTTTAACTCGATTTTCCCACACTCTCTGCACCATTTCTTCTATTTTAAATTTTATGCTCTTGTTCAATTTATCAATTAACTCCATTTCCCCGTTTTTTGAAATATAAACACCTTAATTTCTGATAATGATTTATTTTTACTCTCCTAGGTTTATCTACACTGATGAAGGTAATCTGAGCCTCCTGCTCCGATTTCCAGAAGAGATCTACACCGCTCTTCGACACACAGAAAAAAAAACTTTAATTTCTAATTCAATTATAAAATTCTTAATTGCTAATAAAAATTTTCTTACCAATTACCTTCTGACTTGGAATTTGGTTTGCAACCTCTTAACTACACGTCTAATAACAACATCAATAACAATTTAAAAATTTTTCTGATGTTAATTTTAGTCCCGGGACCTTTCCTTATTTTTAAAAGAATGGTCCCTGTTTGGGTGCCATTGTGAAATCTCGGATCTTAAATTGTACCAATCGTAAGCCAGATCACCTTCCCATGGATGAACCACGAGGTTTCCAGGATTCGGACAGTAGTGGCAGATGAGGCTCAGCTACTATCGGATATTCACCTTAGACTTTTAAATTAAGGGTTACACCACACAAGATTTATAATCATTAATTAATTTACTTTTATACTCAAATACGGTGAATGGAGAAAGACGCATTTATATTTATAAAAATAAACATTTTATTTATTAAAGAACAAGATTAGGGACAAAGTATTTTAAATATGAAAATTACTTAAAAAGATTTTAATAATTCAGTGAAAAATGACAAATCTCTCTATTATTCTTAGAAAAAATTCTCAAATTAAATGAATTCAAATAATCAAAAGCAATGATCAAATTCTAGTTTCTTACTCCATTACTTTAACATTTACTATCAATATGTTTTAAACTATGTTTGGTGATGACAAAGAAAATGCAAGGTAAGTAAGTGAGTACAACATCATCCGTATTCAATGTTGGGCTCCGCGATTGTCATTGTTTTTATTCTAAGCTAACTCCGAAACAATTCAGAATAATAGACATAATAATATAATTTTAATCAGGCTCATAACGATTAAACTGATACATATTTCTAGGTGTTTTGTGGAAAGACTCCACACAAGCTACTACCAAATGATGTTAATTAGCTAGCATCATCGAAAGGTGATTAGTAGGTGACAGCATGCACCAAAGGGCTCACAGTCCAAGCTGGAGAAAACTAGAGGGGAGAGGGAGGGTCTCCACTCAACAGAGCTCACTGTGAAACAACACCGCTGTCAAATAACTCCGTGGATAAATAATGCCTCCGTCCGGCGACAGGAAATTTCAAATAGAGCTTCCATTGTCACATCTCCGATTAAATATTCGATTATATAATAAAAATTTAGAAAATGACTGGCACACTAAATTTGATAGAAGAATCACCTCCACTCTTCTAAGTGTTGGTTGATGATTAAAATTGGAATTTTAAACATTAAATGAGGGGGTTAAAAATTAGAATAACGTCTAACAGATAAATCTCTTCTGGAAAGTGCAGGGTCGTACAGAAGAAAATCTATTTAAGTGATTTACAATTAAGTCACTCTGGCAGACCCCAGAAGATTCACTAGAATTGTAAAAAAGATTCTCAATTAATCTATTAATTTCTATTTTTCGAGGGTCGCTGTCTTGAATGGGTCATTGCAGAAGTGGAGATTGGACATTATTTCATCTTGTGTCTTTGTGGCATGTCCAGTGCAGACTAGATGATTAGTGTAGTGTTACTTTTCCTTCAATAGCACCTTCTATTCCCAGCTTTCTGGCTTAGGAATGGGGTTCCCTCTAAGTAGCTTCCTTTTTGAGGTCTTCCTGCAAAACCTTGAACTGACCTTCGTCTTTCCCCTCCTCGCTAATTCTACTATCATTTCATAATTTCGATATGTCGACGACATCTTAATCATTTTAGATTCAAGCTCCATCTCACCCACTAATATTGCTAACATTTTCAACTCTTTCTCACCCTATATCCAATTCACCTTCGAGACTGAAGTTAATATGTCTATCCCGTATCTTGACATTCTCATCACTAACGACCCATCAAACCACCATTTCTCCTTCTCTGTCTTCCAGAAACCCACCAAGTCGTCTAGTTTGATCCCTTACTCATCGTCACACCCCCCCCTCCTCATTCATAAACATGCCTCCCTACGTTTCTTTATCGACCGTACCCTAAAATTACCCCTTAGTCCCTCTTCTCATACCACCGAGTTCTGTATTATCCACGCCCTCGCATTAAAAAATGGATACTCATCTTCTACCTTGTCCCGTATTCTCCAACGTAGGAAACTCGCTCTCCTTAACCCTAACCCCCGGACCTATCCCCCCCCCCCAAAAAAACGGGTCTCTCTACTTTATCTTAATCCCCATTTCTCCGGTCTCTCCAAATTCCTTTCCTCCCTTGGCCTCCAAATTTCCTTCCATTTTTCGACCCCCGTATTTTCGCACCTTAAACCCACCTTCCCGTGCGAACACAAAAATCTTTTCTTGCTCCGGGGTATACCGTTTGAATTGTGGATTTTGCGACATTACTATATAGACTTATCGATCCGCAATTTCACTGTATGCTTCAATGAACACATTTCCTCATACAAAATGAAAGATGGCAAGTTTCACTACGCCATCCAGCTAGTCTGCAGTGGACATGCCCCGAAGACACAAGATGAAGAAATGTCCATTCTCCACCTGTGCGATGACCCATTCAAGACAGCGACCCTCGAATCCATAGAAATTTTTAAAACTAAAATGTCCTCCACCGATCTCCTCCTCAATTGTCAAACTAACTTCGATGTTTTCTCTATCTTTGATTCCATATCTGACTTACTGTAATAGTTTTAATTTTGTTTATAGAACTTTTCTTCATGTATTGCATTTCTTGCCTTAATAGACAACCACATGAGTCTTCCTATAGGTCCGTGTTTCAGTATATAACACACTGCTTCCCAATTTAGTTTATTCTTTTATTTTGACTTATCAATATACAGTTGATATGACTCGCTATTATTTATTTATACTATTCATTATTTCTTTGTATTCTTTATTTCAATCTTTGTACACTTTTGTCATTTCTTTATCCAATCACGTTGCTTACTTTGTACCATATTTCTGTATATAAGGGCATGTAGCCTTTTGTGTGTTATCCTTGATAAAACCGGGAATAAATGAGGAAACTGGTTGGTAACTCTGTTCTCCCTTCATTGTGTTGTAAGGTCTCTACCAATTTTATTAAAGGACAAGTACCACTAAAAATCACATACTCTTTTTTTATTTAAATTTTGTTAGTTCATGACGTTTATTGTACACTTTCATTAATAATTTTCTATAAAAATCATCATATTCCTTAAAAATCTGCGATGAAAATGGCAAAATACGACATGGAGCGAAAAACGCCGTCCGCCGTGATTATAGCTAGCAGCTGGCACTGTGATGTCATCGGCCTGCTCCAGAATTCCGTAGGAGACGTAAGAGAGCTAATCTTATTGCTTGTAATCTTCGACAGCGTGATTTTTTTTAAGTAAACATACAAGAAAGAGTTTCCAAATATTACCTTGGCCATTTTAATTCATTTAATGAACTTCTGTGTACAGGAATATTTATTGAAGTGTGTGTAGCTCTAGATGATTTTAAAAAAGGAGACATCACATAAATGACATTGAATGAATTTGGAAACTCTTCTTAGCACAGTTTTGGTTTTGATTATCTGACACAGATTTGACCATGCCTTATAAACTTCGTTCGGTATTCGAATGTAACAATTTGCTTCACCCTTTTCTGCTCAAGAAATAAGAAAAAAAGCAATGGATAGATTTTAGTCGGAGAGATTAATGGAATCCTGGCAAAAGCAACAGGGTCTGCTCTGTTCATTTTGAAGGTCATGAATATGAGGTCGATCCAATTGTTTACCAAAATAAAAATAGGAAAATAAACTATTTAAAACCACCACTGTTATCAGATATGTGTAATAGTCCAAGCAAACAAACAAAAAATGTTGTATCTATATTGAAAACGCTATAATCCAAATAAATAAATTAAAAATGCTGCCTGTTATTAGACAGTTTTCAATTTTTCGTACGAACATCAAAAGCATACGAAAATGAAAAACTAACACGACATTTAAAATTTTTTCGTTTTCGTCTATCCACTTATGTAACGGAATTTTTCAATATTTTCATAGGGAATTTCATGTGGAATCGTAGCATACACTGATAAAATTTCGTGTGCAATCTTCTATCAGCCTAGGTTATGATGCAATTTGCGTATGACGAAACGAGTGCGCATTTATGTGCGCATCAGCTCCACGATTCATAATGGACGCCGAAGTCTAGATCCGTCAAAGAAACAGCTTGAACGTAAAATGCATTTCGACAGCACAAATAACCCTATTAAATAAAAAGGAATTACCCACTGCAGTAGCTTAAGCAAAATGTTGATAAAATATTGATAACTAACTTTCGAATCGACTGGGCCGAATGCTGCAAGGGAAACAAGTTATCGTTTCGTAAACATGAAAAGTCGGTTTCGTGCGCACAGCACAACTTCTTTGACAAAAACAATAATTAACCAAGAGCAAATACGAAATATTATTTCGTTGTTGTTTTTTTTTTATTTATTTATATTTATTTTCTTACGAAGAATCGCAAATTGTCTATTATTTAAGAAACAGTATCAAAAATGTTTTATTACTGAAAAATTAATCAAAGACTTTTTTGTAAGGAAATTCAAATTTTATTGATAAGCAGATAAAGAAAACTAAGTAGGAATAAATGTAAATATGCTATAAACATACATAATGTCTTTAGTATCTTCGGTATGTAAACGTACAGTACTCCTCAGAGGGAAATTGTTTCCTGATAATGCTCACGACACAATTTCGAAGCACTTTTCTGTTATTTTTTACCCTACCCTAGATCCAATTCGTAAATTGCCGATTAACTTAGTGTATCTATATTGCCTGCATAAATAATAACAGTTAATGAGATAACTATCTAAAAATCATATAAATTATGAATAATTGGCGATGTGGGAGGGGCGTCTTCTCCATTATGGCAGTTGCCTAGAAGTTCAACTGGTAATTTTTATTTGCAGCTCCAATTGGTATGGCCTAATTTCACGATTTTCAAATAATAGAATAGTTTTGAAAATGTCCATCGAAATTTTTGTCGCTTGAAAACAATTCAGAACTGCTATCCGAGCCGCACTTAGCCATGTCGTATACCTTCTACAATACTAAAAGAAGCTACAGCTCGCAGACCGCAGGTTTATTTTATCGTATACTAGCAGACCCGGCAATGCTTCGCTCTTGTTATATATAATGATGTGAATAAAAGAACTGGATTGCGCGCGTGAAGCTATCTCCCTTTCAGCTGTGCATACAGGAGTTTCCCTGACAAAAGTAATCGAGCGATCAGAATTGTGGGAGAAAACCCCCTTTGAGCATATTGGGATAATGATAATACATCGTGTAGAAAGTAATCATTCCTAGTAGTATAGTAGTGTCCCGATTATCCAATACAAACAGGCAGGCCACGTATCGGATAACCGAAAATGTCGGATAAAACGGAAATTAAATATAGTTCTTTGTTATAGAATTATATATCATTTGTGAAGATATAGTATGTATTATTTTAAATATAAACAACATTTATTTTGTAGTATTTAGAATTAAATTATTTTTGTAAAAAAAGTCTTTTGTTAGAAAAGTGTCACGTGTAAAATAGCAGCGCAGTGGAAGTGAGCTTAAAAAAATAGAATGGACAGCAATGTAGTCATATTAATTTGAAAGTTTATTTAAAACTAGGCAAAAGGTTACATCAGAAGCACTGACAATCTAACACGAGGATTCACCCATATAGAGGAGAGAATGTCTCCTTTACAAATGATTGAAACAAAGGCAGTTCCTTTGATATCGTAACTACCACCGTTGCAAACGGGGCAACGATCAGAAAATGAGCTGATGAAGCTCAGAAAACTATCCAAAGAAAGATAGTAGGAATGAGGGCTTAATGCGCAATAAATGAACTGAAGGTCGCGAGACCTATTTACAAACAGGTATTCCTGAACTTGGTTTCGGGTTGGAGACGAGGGAAACGTACTGCGGAAACCTCTTGTCTTTAAGGCGGCGACGCACCGCATCAGATGGGAGGCCAGCTAAAGTAGATCCTGCAAATAAGCAAAACGACAGAATCTTAGCTCCCAAAATCAAGCTCATTAACTAGATAATGACGCTGCACGAGAGGGCGTGGCGCGTCGGAAAGCTTAGGAGGAATAACGGAAAATACAATATGCACGCAGGCCAGCTTACCTTCGGATTCTATAACAGGCGCCCAGGTCTTCCTTGAAATATGCTGTCAAGCCCCACGAGGCGATTAAGGTCCAGTCGTCCCGTTCCTGACGGGCAGGATCCTTTTCCCACGAAGTGGACTTCGTCAGCAAGGATTTGGGGAAGTCGGAAATCAATACCAAATTCGAAGCGTCGACCTGCGATGGAGATATCAATAGCTGCCACTTGCCACGTCGCCGAAGCTCTGTCGCCAACGTTGCTAACGTCTCTTAACTCCTCCTCGAGCACTGTAAATCCCACTTCTCACGATAGGTCGGCACATGGGGAGACTCGTCTTCTCCGACGTTGGCCGCCAGAAAGTGTCCTCGCGCCGGCCGGTCGGATTCGGACGATACAGCTGTCGATAGCAAAGAAGAACAAGTACAGTTAGTTTCGCGTGAGGGACGGAACGAGCCTTTCGCACTACTCGTCCTTTCGGACTGCGTGTGAACCACGTCGTTCAAACTGACACCGTCGGGAGAGCAATGGGTTTCCCGCATAAGCCAGGCGTTCCATGCATAACCAATATTACGCCTATCCAAGTTCGCTAACTCTCCCTCGACGTGAGGAGAACTCTTTAGCCGACTTACTCGGTCCGCTGGCTCGTGCATTCTCCTTGAATCCTCTTTCTCCTGCGCCCGCCTCTCGAAAATCGCGCTATCGCGCAAATCCCCGCCTCTTCCGCAATTTGGCTTTTTGCGCCGCCATCTGTTGGCAGTATTGCGCCGAACACGATTATTGTAATTATTAATAACAATATTAATATCGCTACTGTCAACAGATGACGCCTGAGGCGGAGTTTTAGAAGCAGACGCTCCCTTGGCGATTTTACGACCGCGCTCGCGACTGCTCACAATACTTTGTGACAAAAAGTATATGTTTGGCTTTAAAGAGCTAAATCTTGAACATGTGACAACTAATCATATTTCAGAGGATTTACATTCTACTCAATTAACGAAACAATTAATTATCATGTTTTTAAATTTTTAAACTTAAGTTGATTTAAAATTTATTCAAAAACTTTATCAAATGAAACGAAACAAAACCAAGTATCAATTAGAAACAAATTGACCAAAATTATAACATTTGCCAATGTGTAAATTACTTCCATTAAATTTCTTTAAATAAATTATATTAATTTAGATTCATGATATTATGTTAATGTATAATTGGTATAATGAAATTTACTCGCAAAAGGCTCTAGAAATTCTAGTCCAAACCAACGATGTCCTTTTATCATTAGTCAATACAAATCATGCCAAAAATTAATAAATTATATAATTAAACATTTTTTATCCCTGTATCTCTCTATTTGTGGCAGCAATGTACTAACTCAATCATAATTCCCTAATTATTGTTATTATTATTATTATTATTATTATTATTATTATTATTATTATTCAGCTCGGTTTTAAAATCATCATCTAAAGTTAAAAGAGACAAGCGAACTGTGTTTAGATGTGCCGCTGATGCGAGGATAAGTGCAGTCACTCACTTGAAGCGGAGGCCATTGTTAAAGAACATTTTCATCTCCAGACTTTCTCCTGATGTTGATAGGGCTTCTCTTATTTCTCACTTGTCTGAGTTTATGGACACTAGGAATCTGATTAGATGTCATAAGCTTAAAACCAAATTTGACACCTACGCTTCATTTTTCGTATCTTTAACTGAAGATACATTTGATTTGGTGTTTGATCCGAATCACTGGCCTGCAGGAAATTTAGTTTCTGAATTTTATGGCAGATTACATTAAATATTCCATTGAGCCCGTTCAAATTTAAAAAAGAAATAGCCATTATTCAAAACACGGCCAACAAAAACGGGTATAGGTCCAAGCTTATTTTGGATTTAGTTAGAAGAAGAAGGTTTAAAAAGTTCTTAGCGGGAATCACTCCTTTTAAAAGGAACATAAATAACCGGAAAATCATTTCCTTGCCCTACAACAAGGCTCTTATAAGCGGAATAAGCACGATACTTAAGCCCTTTAATGTCTCTCTCGTTTTCAGCAATTCAGGTCAAATGAAGCAGCTACTGGGCAATCCTAAGGACCAGATCCCACCACTGCAAAAATCAGGCATCTACCAGGCTCAATGTAACCAATGCCCTATGATGTACAAAGGGCAGACGTTCCGAAGCATACAAACAAGATTTAAGGAGCATTTGAACCACACAAGATTTGGCAGAAGCAACCAGTCAGCCATTGCGAAGCATTCCCTGGATACGGGCCACGAATTCCATATGAATAGTGTGAAATTAATAAAATCGGCCAAGAAAAAGTACTTGTTAGTTTTTACGAAAGCTTAGCTATAAATAAAACGGATAAGCAGTTACTGTTAAATTCGGACAGGGGCCCCATTGGTGAATCTAGTTTGATCCAATGGGTGGCCCAGTTACCAAAACGGTGATCACGTTTTCAGGGTTTTTTTTTGTTTTGTTTTTTTTGTTTCTATTGGTTATTGTTCACTATATATACCTTGCTAATTCAATAAACAAGTCAGATGTATCATATCGATATGGAGCTATGATATCGATATGGAGGACAGGACACAGGACTAGCTCTTCAAGGTATCACCTTTACTCTCTTTTTAGGTATCATTTCATTACTCCCATTTCACGGTGCGTCCTTTTCAGGACGATATTCACCTTCTGTTACGTCTTATGTGCTGGTCCCTGGCGTTGGAATTAATATTCCCGTAAACCAGTACATCAAGACGCTCATTATCCTTCTGGGTCCCTGGCGTTGGGATTAATTTCCTCGCAAACCTAGCTAAGGACTTTTCATATCATCTATTATTATTCTAATCATTCACGAGTGGGTCCCTGGCGTAGAATTAACTTTCTCGCAAACCTGACTTGTTTTCTTTTTTCCTTAAAGCTGGGTGCGTCCTTCTTAGGACAGCTTCTTTAGCACACACCTAGCTGCGAGGTTACTCCCCCCCCTGGTTCTATACAATTATATTTTAGGATTATGATGGCTTCGTCCAAATTAACCACGTTGGAGTCAGCTAATGTGCCATTGCTAGTGGCAGATGGTAAAACTGTGTCCTGCGAAAAGGCCTACCGGGATGCCTGCTTGGATGCTAGGTTTGCTGCTTTTGACCTAGTGTTCAACGAAATGTTAGAAGCTCTCCGGGATGAAATAAATGCTAAGTATAGGGCACTGGAAGAAAAAGTCGAATCCCTACATAAAAGTTTTGAAGAGATGTTCGAAGGTATCAACAAGGAAATCAAGGACTCTCGTAGAGATGTCATTGAAAAGATAAGCGAACTGAAGGAAGCCTTTGGGAAATGCTCCGGGACTCCGAAGGCAGGTAACTCCAAAGAAGATACAGCTGTTGATAACAGCAAGGTAAGTAATGTTTTTAATAATATTGTCTGTGCTAAAAGTTTAGAGTCTATGGATATATTTGAAAATAGTGACTGCTCGACCAACGGTGGCTATAAGAGAAGTCACTCTGATGGAACCGATGAAGAAGTGGACAGCAGTCCCTGGATTGGTGTTGCTAATAAAAAATTCAGAAAAGGTACGAGGGTCGATAACCTAAAGACCGTCTCCAGAGTAAACGAAGAAGTCGTCAGCGCGACTAGAATGAGGAATCCGAAGAATGTACAAGGTCGCTCGGCTAATAAAGACCATAGGATCACGATGAGGTACGTACCGCCAATTATCGTGCGGACTCATGGCGTCCCGTTTAAGACGATTTCAACTGAGCTCGAGAAGCGTGTTCCAGTAGAAAAGATCACCGTTCATACGGGCAGAGCTGAAACCGTCAAGGTTAAATGTGAAGATGAAGAAACACACAACGGGTTAGTCTCTGGAATTAATTCTGATAATATTTTAAAAATTCAGCATCATCAACTGAAGTCGGAGAAGGTCTTGAAATACGTAATTCGTAATGTGGATGTTACGTAAGACCTCGATGACTTCCAAGAAGACCTAAAAAGAGCCAACTACTTCCCGGAAAAAGTTAATCGATTGAGGAAAGCCAAAGGATCCATTGATACGCCGATGGTTTTGGTTCTACTCCCGAACACCGAACATAACCAGTCATTGAATAACATAACACGTATTGGGCCGCTGGCAGTTTCAGTGGAGGCCATTCGAGGGAACAAGAAGCCACTACAGTGTTACTACTGCCTGCACTTCGGACACGTATCCATGGGCTGCACGGAAGATCCTCATTGTAATAAATGTGATGAGGGGCACCAGTCAAGAGATTGCCCCAAGATCAAAGGACAAGACCCCCCAAAGTGCATCAGATGTGGTGGACAGCACACATCAAGCTACACGAAATGTCCAAAATACCCCCAGGTTCAAAGGATGTCTAGTTCTAAAGTGACAGCAGGTAAATCCTATGCTGCCGCTGTGTCTACGCCGGAAGATAAAGGCCTCAACATCAACAACCTATTAGGTATGTATAAACAATTAGGACGTATCTTTCATCTGTTTTCTAATCTAGGCAAAAGTTACCCACAGTTGAGTGGGGTCCTTATCACCAACTAATTATAGTATGGCTGCAACACGTTATACTGTAATCAACAAAGGTGACCTTCGGTGCGTGATATGGAACGCTAGGGGCATTCCCCGAAAGCGTATCGAGTTTCACAACTTTCTGATAAAATAAGAAATCGACGTTGCTTTCCTCTGTGAAATTCACCTCAAACCAAGCCAAGACTTCAAGCTACCTGGCTATTGTGTG
Organism: Rhysida immarginata; assembly: GCA_023313115.1. NCBI lineage: Eukaryota > Metazoa > Arthropoda > Chilopoda > Scolopendromorpha > Scolopendridae > Rhysida > Rhysida immarginata. The sequence goes on from JAHWFO010012769.1 coordinate 769,658, forward strand.
TACCGTAAGAATCGAATGGCTTCAAATGCTGTAAGATGTGCGTCTGGGGGCGCTGCGATCATCATTAAGAAGGGAATTCAACACCAAGAATTAGTATCCAAGTCTTATGCAGGTATGGAATCGGCCTCCATCATTATCAATGATGTCTCCTGTGGTGAAGTGAAGTTCGTGACGCTCTACAATTTACCCAAACATTATCTTGTTATTTGCGAGCTTGATGAACTCTTCAGTGGTGACACTCCAGTCGTCCTGGCTGGTGACCTAAATGCCAAACACCGAAGCTGGAACTCCAAAACGCAGAATTACAACGGCATGATTCTCTATAGGTACATACAAGGTAGAGATGATATCATCGCTGCTGGACCTGTGGAGGACACCTACTACTGCGACCACTCCCCTAGTAGTGACGTTTTGGACATCTCGCTCTTGAAGGGTTTCTTCAAACCGTACAATATCTTCACGATTGATGACCTGTCTTCTGACCACAAGCCTGTGGCGTTGAACTTTGACAATGTTGACATAAATTTCGGAGAGGAACTCGTACATCATCAAGACTGGAAGCTCTACAAAGATATTCTTAAGGACTATGGCTACCATCCCGACGTTGCTTATTGTACAGAGGACATCAATAACTTGTTGATGACATCACCAGATGTATTAACAGTGACATAGAAGCTAGTAAGTATCCATCAGAGAATAAACCTTCTCATCGAATCCAACTCACTTCTGGAATCCAACGCCTAATTGCTGAAAGAAACAGGACCCGTAGACTATGGCAACGCTATCGTGAACCTTGGCTCAAAACCAAGTACAACAGGTTAGTGCGAAGAGTTCAAGAGGAGATAAAAGAGCTTCTCGTCGCTAGATGGAATGAAAAACTCAAAAGCTTTTCGCTCGCGACAATTCCATTTGGAGTATGGTCAAAGCTTTAAAGAAGAAGAAGAATGTTAAGCTTCCTCCACTCCGTACACCACAAGGTGACTATGTGCAAACTGATCAGGACAAGGCCCAAGTCCTTGCAGATTCACTGGAAATGCAGTTTGTTACTCCTATCAACGATAAGCACGAGAACAAAATCATGTCTCAGCGTGTGGAAAAAGGTATTGTCAACTTTTATGAATTCCCACAGCATTTAACGAAGAACAGCATCGAGGCTGGAGAGGTCGCCACCATCATAAGTAAACTGAAAAAGAAGAAGGCTCCAGGAAGAGACAAGGTGAGTAATAACGCTCTTATAAATCTCCCGAAGAACTTTATTGACTATCTCACTAATATCATTAACGTCTGCTGGAAATTTTCTTACTTCCCTGTGGCTTGGAAACAATCTATTGTGTTGAGTATCCCCAAGCAGGGGCAAAATCCTGCAATTCCGGCGAGTTACCGACCTATTAGCCTGCTACCCACGATGTCCAAAGTGTTGGAGAAAACGTTTCTCATCAGATTCCAAGACCACTGTCTAGCAAATGACCTTTTTCGGGAAGAGCAGTTTGGCTTTCGTGCTGCCCACTCTTGCCCGATGCAGATATGGAGGCTCGTTGAAGACCTGAGCACCCCCCTGAATCTCTCCAGGTACTGTGGGGTGGTATTTCTCGATGTCAGTAAAGCTTTTGACCAAGTGTGGCATGAGGACCTTGTCTAAAAAATGATCAGAGACGGGTTCCCTGCCGATTTGATTTTGTTGGTGAAATCCTTTATTGACGGCAGATCCTATCAAGCCAAAGTTGGAGAAAATCTTTCCACGCCCCGTGTTGTAAAGGCCGGTGTCCCTCAGAGTTCTGTCGTCGGGCCTGTGCTATTTAATTACTTTGTACATGATTTCCCGAAACCCGATAATTGTAATCTTTATTTTTATGCGTATGATACTGCCATTATGAAATGGGCACACCAGCCGGCTCACGTTATCACTCGGCTGCAGTGCGCCTTGAAGCAGTTCGAAGACTAGTTTAACTGCTGGAAGTTGAACCTTAACGTCGGAAAGTGCAAGGCTTTGTACCTCAATAGGAAGCCCAAGCGTCCCCCAGATTCTCTTGTTCTGTTCAATAAGAAACTGGACTGAGTGGGCAACTACAAGTATCTGGGAGTTATCATTGACTCAAGACTCTCATGGAACCGGCATATGTCCTATGCTCTGAACAAAGCGAAGAGGGTTAAGTACTGTATCATAGCTCTCATAGATCGCAACAGCGCCCTCAGCATTGACAACAAGCTACTTCTGTACAAATCGATTATCCGGACCATACTCCTCTATGGCATGCCTGCGTGGGCGACTATCTGTAAAACCAGATGGAGTGAACTACAGTCATTCCAGAATGTTACCCTGAGGACCATTGCTCATCTGGACAGAAGGACGGTGAAAAACCAATCCATTCACATGGATTTAAACATGGCTCATATCGGAAAGTTTATACAGGATCTCCTTTTGATTATGATACAGAAGATGGAGACTCACAACAATAAACTTGTGAATGGAATACTGAAGAACTCATTGAATATGAACTGGCATACGAATTATCGTAAACCGAGGCACGTTCTTGACGACAATTTTGAAGATATTAGCAACGTCTCTTTCCCGGACTACTGGAAGATGTGATAATCTTTTATCTCCTTGTGTTTTTTATTTCGTTTGTACTTTGTTTCTGACAATCGTCAATCTTATTTTCTTTTTTGTATAATATGGAAGACCGCTTGGGTTGGTTAGGCTTCTTGACTACCTCAGTGTATTTCATTTGGAGTTTATTCTGGTTGGATGAGCTTTGTGAAAGCGCTGCTTTCGTCCCATCCTAACAAATGTACACTTCACTGTTCGATTGTCGATTGTCGATAAACAAGTCAGTTCTCTCTTGAGGTTCTCCTTGTTTGCTGAAGATGAAAGCAAAGCTTTCGAAAGACGTTTACAGGTTGTTTTGTTTTTTTCATTCTTTTTGTTTTATTTCTCGTTTTACGCCGTTTTTAGTTGTGGTTAAAGAGTGTTGTGCTTTTAATCTGTTCAATAGTAATAATAATAATAATAATAATAATAATAATAATAATAATAATAATAATTTAATAATTTAATTGAATTTAATACTATTTTCTGTTCATGAATGTTTCTATTTACAAATGTCATTTGGGATTTTTATTTAATAAAAGACTTCTCTGTATACAACTTTGAGATTTTTATTTCTTTTAATTCTATGTCACTAATTTAGAAAAAATGAATCTTTAAAAAAAAGAAATTCATATTTATTTTTTTTTAGGATTATTAGTTTAAATACAAGTTTTTATACACGTATATATTTCTAGTTGTATCACATTCCATGCATAAACTGGAATGGTACATTTGCACTTTGTCATGAAAAGAGAAAAAAAAAACGATTTTTTTTTTCTGTTTGGGGAGGGGGGGATGGTGGTTTAAACATCTTAATTCCAATAATAAATAAATCAAGAATGTTCTGTGAAGGTTTATTACACATCATATCTTTCTTCACCTTTTTTAGCTCTCTCCTCCCTTTCTGTGGTCAATGGTGGTCATATTTGAACCCACCCTTAAAAATTACGTGGTCAAAGAAATTAGTTACCCTTTTCCCAACGAAGGTATTAAAATACATTTTTGATTCATTTTAAAATTAATTTGTCCACATGGATAGGACTTGATCCCTCTCCCTCCCTTTTGTGGTCATAAGTAGTCAAATCTTGACCCCCCCCCCCAAGTTGACCACGTGGTTTGTCCACATGGATGTATTCTATCTCGTTGGGTTTGTCGCTTATAAAGAAAAAATATTCTGGGTCATCACAGCCAAACAATACTTTTATAAAGAAAAAATATTCTTTTAAAGAGGATCCGTACATGTCGAATTATTGACTTTTGTTCGCTGGAACATTAGAAATGAATTAGAACATGAATACTATAAGAATTTCTATATTTTTATAATAACACTAGGTCATTCCCGTTTAGAAAAATAAATTCCTTGTTTATTTGAATTTACCCACCCGCAATACGTTTGCATATTCAAATTTTGACAATAATTGAAAATAATGAACTGGCGAATTCGGATCTAATTTTATTTTAATTATATAATTAATATCTAGTCCCAGCTGGGTCTATGTAATTTTTTATATTGTGTGTGTGTGTATGTGTGTGTGTAAAAAATATACAAAATTTAAAGATTTATCAATATATAAAAAGGATTAAATTTGATGTTTATTTCAGCGAAAATTTAAGAAGTCCTTCCTAGTTGAATGCTCTGTCGAATATTGACAGATTATGTTCAGTTATTATTTATAATTATTCATGGTATGGACACGACATAAGCGAAAACTTATATACAAAACTTTTATACATTTATATATCTGCAATACATCATTTAACAAATTTTAAAAAATTAACAAAATGTTATAAAAATACGTTAAGTTGGGAACACACAGATCCCAACTGAAAATTAAAAAATAAATATTAAAATTAAAAATTTATTCATTTTTATTTAAATTAAAAAAAAAACGACTTCAGTGAAAACATATATATACCTTTAAATATACATTTATATACACATTTATGTACCTGAACCACATCTTTAATAAAAATTTATAAACAATAATATATATAAAAATTACATTTCATTGAGAGAAAACAATGAGATTTCATACCAAATCTCCCATAGTGGTGTTGGCTGGCCTGCATGCTTTGAGCAGTGAGATCAGGTTTTAGTTGCACCCAAAGGAAACGCATGCGCACAAACGGTCTCCATTGGGGTCCGTTCTTTCAGACACGCGCCAGTCAAGTGACTGTCAAGGTGGTCGCAGTTTGCTTGTGAAAATTAGTCAGCAAGTGACTGTCAATTTCCCTGGAAACACATAGGTGGTCGCAGTTTGCTTTCCTTGACCTCGAATCATTAGTCTTTGATCATTCCGCCCCTTTCATAACTGCTTACTCCAGTCTTTATTACGTAAGAAGACTTACTCGTGCGACGATGGAATTCCACGAATAAAAGATAAATCACCGCTTTCTATACACATTCGTTGGTTCAATCATGACTGGATGGCACACAAGCACCACGTCCTAAAGAAACCAGACTCTATTCTGGTCCGAGATCGTAGAGCCACCTGTTACTCCATCATAACAAAAACCTACTAGGCATTAAACAAATCCTTAACTAAATACAAACGTGCAAAAATTGTTGTTTGAAGATGGACACTCGCTTACTCAAGTTAAAAGCTCGATAAATATATAGCAGACTTTAAATATAGTTTAATTAGGAGAACAGAATTTATATGAAGCAAACAAAAAATGAAAAAGTAGAAACCACATAGTCTTCGTAAAACCCAAGGTTTCTTTCAAAAAAATTTCTTAAATGCATGGGGAATATAACATTTCCTTTAAGACGATTATGTATACAGTATTTCTATTTACGTCATTTGCATTTAATGGTTCACGCACTTCATCTCGATAACAAAAATAAACTTGGCAGAATCATCAATAACAAAAATGAGCAACAACAGCAGAAATCCAAAATGTTTCCGCTGTGCTCAGCTTTTTATCAACCAATGATGATGTTATTTATAGATTTCCCTCCTCCCTCCCGCTTCATTCCAAGTAACGTCAGCAACACTAAAATATATTGAAACTTAGACTTCTTACTCGTTGCAAAAAAAAAGAAATATTCAAGGATTAATACATATTCTGTTTATGTTAATTATCCTAAATAACAAATAATTTGATATTTCATAGTTAAGACTATTTATACCGTTTTGGATTACGAAACAGGGCACACTAGATGGCGTTAAAATCGCCCATGTATTTTCTATGGGCCCTTTCCCAAATTTTGGTCCAAAAATCTCCTAAACTGTTTAGTTCACTTGATTAAAAATTATTAAGTCTATACTTAATGAATGAATCTAGGGCACTATTTTTTTATTTTTCGAAAATACGCCAAAACAAAGCCTAAAAAAAAATCATAAATTTTAATTTTCGTTGCCTCATTAATCGTGTTGAAATTTTCACATCGACGTGAAAAAACGCACTCTTTTTACTTTTAAAAAAATTATCTTATTTGAATATGAAAAGAGAATCGAGTAAAAATTGAAAATAAAAATACGAGGCGTATTCAGAAAGTAAGTTCTCTTTTGTAATAAAAACAAACTACTATCTATAACAATATTTTCAAAATTTTTTCTTTACCAGATTCTATATACGTATCTTTAACTATTTTTCCACATAGTCTCCAAGTATATTAAACATTTCTGTATGCTCACTTCTGCCGCCGGAGAGGAAAGCCATGCAGTTTTCACTTCATCGTCGCTGAAATGCAGGCTGCCGACGAACTCTTTTAGATACCGGAACAGGTGGCATTCACTGGGAACCGGACATTTGCCACCCGGATATTTGCCACATTGGACATTTGCTCCTAACTGCTTATATTGCTTCAGCATCCTTCTTGTTCAGGGGGGGGGGAGTTCTAGAAACGACTACTATGGTCATTTTGCGCCTTTTACACAAGTTATATCTGTACGCAGTCCGGGACACAAACACAAACATCCACGCCCATGGCGGGATTCGAACCCACGGCCAGGTGGACTCGAGAACTAGAAAGTCCCCCCCCCCCCTTCTCGGCCACCTGGCCGGCCTTCTTGTTCAGAATATAATTAATAACTATAAAAGAAATACAACTAACTATTCACATACAGGAAATAAATTTTTTTTATTAAGTAAAAGGTTAACAATAATACTAGAGTGTAAAAATTAAATAATAGCATAAATACTATGTGATTAATAACTATAAAAGAAATACGACAAACTTATCACATACTTGAAATTAAATTTTTATTAAGTAAAAGGTAAACAATAACATAAATATGATGGTGCAGGACTTTCAATTCAATCTGATAGCATGGCCTGGACCGTTTAAAAATTCTGGTAATGTCTTCCGACAGTTCACATAGTCCAAGCACAGGGTCTTAAGTCGCCGCTGATAATCTTGCACGGCACGTTTAATCCGCTTTTGTGGAGGTTGTCCGCGAGATGTACTCAATAAAGAAGCTTCGACTAAACTCTGATCTTTCCGTATATCTTAAATCGCCTTCCACATGGTTGGATGTGCATGCTCCACCAAATTATTAAAAGATGCATGCCAACCCTCTCAAAAATTATTTGTTCGATCCTCGTCGTCGAGAGTGGCTTGGTGGACATTCCACAGCGCCTGGCGGAAACAAAGGTGCACCAATCTTAACGTCATCGGGAAAATTGTGCCGTCGAGCTGGGCCCGGCGATAACCTTGCACGTAATTGCTAGTGAAATAGCCCAGCAAATCTTGGAGTCCTTCAAATTCAGGCACATTTCGCGAAAGATAATCTGCTCCAACCCTTACATCTTCGACTGGCAGGAATGCCAATCCATCGATCATCCTGGAAAAGTGTCTTACCGTTTCTTAATCCATATATAATTGCTGTAATCCCAGACCCTTAACTGTTCGCCATGAGCTCTGGGTTAGGTGGTAAAAGCAACCACGGCATGAAACCTGAGCATAAAACAAAAACAGAAAAAATAAAGAAAAGAAAAATAAAAAGTAATATAAAAAAGAAAGAAAGCAGCTGAAAAATAATAAAAACCTAAGGTGCAAGCGTCGATATTACAGCGTTCATCACGGCACGCTCGAAGCCAATTATGATGGTTTGGGGATCTAGACTGAATCCCAACTCCTGACATCGATTGACTAATGCATTCAATAGCTCTTCAATATTTTGACTTTTAGAAGAAACGGATGAATATACATAGTATTTATGCTATATTATTTAATTTTTACACTCTAGTATTATTGTTTACCTTTTACTTAATAAAAAAATTTTTATTTCCTGTATGTGAATAATTAGTTGTATTTCTTTTATAGTTATTAATTACATTCTGAACAAGAAGGATACTGAAGCAGTGCAGGCAGTTGGGAGCAAATGTCCAGTGTGGCAAATGTCCTACACCCGTAGTCACTGGACGCGAGATCCAGACTGTTAGGCGGGTGGTTAAATTGTTCCCAACCAAAAGATGTGGTTAGTTAACATTCCTGACCGGCGGCAAACTCCTAATACGATGTTTAGCCAAGTAGACGCCATAAAATCTGCTCTTCATCTCTGCTGTATTTTTTTATAATAGGATCGAAAAAGAACAAGAATATAAAACCACCCAAACTGTCCCCAAAACGTTGGCTTATTAGAAATGTTCATGCATCAAGTGGAAATGTTTGATGATGAAAAATGTTTATGATTCTCAATGATATCTCAAAACTCCAATTTTTAGAGTTTGTTGCATATTCTGAGAAACTTATGTTTGATCTCAGTGATCAGAAATGCCATCAGATATTCCAAACAATGCACATACAAAAATCAAGTTTTCGTTTGCTTTCATGATTTTTTCACACGAATCATTGAGAAAATAAAACGAAATCTCGAAGAGTGCTCTATGTCTATCATAATAATAAAATGTGAAAATTGTAAAAAAAAAAAAAAATGATTAGCTTATACTATTATTTTTTTTCACATCGATTGTCACGTGATATTATTGTGAATTTCTAAGATATTTAATAATTCAATTCAAACAAAACAGGATCATTGAATTAAATATGGTGAATATTTTTACACAAATGTTCAATATAAATTCAGTCCAAATGGAAATCTGCTTCTCTGACAAATTCCGTCGCTGGAGAGAAGCTAGATGCGTTCCCAAGATCCCATCAAACTTTGGATTGTGTGAACTTTGGATACCTGCTAAGAGTACCTCTCCTAGGTCATGGGACCTCGTTCTATGAAGTGTTTTCGTTGCTGCCAGGTTATGCTGTGAAGTGTTTTCGTTGAACACCACGAACCTGGAAGGTCGCCTAATAATTGTTCACACAACAATTTTTGATCGTGATCATTTTACACACGGTTAAAGTGAATTATGTTTAAGTTTTATCGACATATCTGTATGTTCACACTGCAAAATCTTAATGAGGACCAGGGTTACAATTTTTGCCAATAGAAGATAACAGTGGAGTTTTTAGCGATAGGCACTTCACCGTCGACCCAATGTTCTCTGATATCTTTAAAAAATAAATTGGTATCTTTCTTGTTTTGATTCATAACCGATGTTCCTGAACAAATACAGTTCCTTAATACTTCATGGCATCTCTTAAATATATAGCGAAGCGGCGTTTTTCCGCCATTATGAAAAGCCTTGGCCAGCGCATTGGATTCTGGGAGTTGATAGACTTTGAACGTCCCCTAGATAGTAAGAGCCAACGTGGGGGGGTTATGAACATGTGCAGGGATTTGATCAGGTCTTAGCCAACAAGGAGAAACATAGCCTGCCCACTTCTCTTATTGTTCTCGTGTCCGCTCTCTGTTTCTCGGAAGAGCCGCCAGGCGCGGCTACTTTCCCTCCACCTTTGTAAATGATAAATTTAGAAATGAATAATTTAAGACTATAAGTTTAATTATGTATTTAAGTTCATTTTGCGCAAATATAAAAAAATAATTTTTTTAAATATTTTCTTTAATCTTCTATATATACAGGGTGTTTCAAAATTATGTACAATAAATTTAGTGACATATTCTTCAGGTCAAAAGAAGACGAAAATGTTCTATTGCACTTTGTCTGGAAACGATTTGTTTGCGAGTAATCCAATATCATATAGTAGGGAAGCACGGTAGTTAGCGGACGATATTTTAGCAGTTCCAGCGTTTCGACCCAACACTAGGTTGAGTGGTTTGTTCCATTTAAACCTACTTTAGGGTTGTTCCATTAGTTGTGTACGGTTGTTTCCATTACTGTACATCCACTAGGAATATCAATTTCAGAACGTTTGCGTGCTTTGACATACGCATTACGATTTACGTAAAAAAAAGTCATGTACACGTATTCCAGTGCAGAATACACTGACATGCACCTAATGTATGGTCTTGCGGACGAAAATGCTGTGGAAGCAAGAAGACTCTACCAGGAACGCTTTCCGAATAGATGTTTACCAAATAACCGAACATTTGTATCTGTCGACAGACATTTGAGGGAGCGTGGTTCCTTTGGCCGTCAAACAGGACAAGGGCGGCCTGTAGCACATTCTCCGGATGAGGAGGATGTGATAATTGACATCATACATGATGAACCACAGACAAGCACCCGTCGTATTTCTTCCATGGTACACATTCCGCACTCATCTGTTTGGCGCATTCTTCACCATCAGCTTTTGCATCCATACCACCTGCAACTGGTTCAGGCACTGAACCCAACGGACTACCCACACCGACAACGATTTTGCCAATGGATACAATGTCGTCATGCTGCAGACCCTAGTTGTCTCAGCCAGATACTTTTCACGGACGAAGCAACCTTCACCCGAACAGGAATCGTAAATTCTCACAACCAGCACCATTGGGCAGATGCTAACCCGCATGTTACCAGAGCTCGAGCGCATCAAGAGCGTTTCTCCGTGAACATTTTAATTTTGTAGGGGTAGGGGTTAGACACCATGTGTTATTTAGAAAGTTGTAGAGCATCATGTAAAGTGTGGGTTTAGCAAAAAACGGTGAAAAAATCTCATGCCCTGCCCCCTTTATCGAGTGGGTAAACTGAAAGGTTTGGCTAACCGATGTGGACAAAAACCAGACTTATTAGAAAACAGTAGGGCCTACATTTGGAAAATTAATGAGAATGTACTGTTTTCTAATAAGTAATAAAGTTCTAATAAGTTTCTAATGAGTTTTTCTGTTTTTGTCTACATTAGCTAGTCATATCTTTCACTTTACCCACTCGATAAAGGGCAGGGGATGAGATTTTTTCACCGGTTTTTTTGCTAAACCCACATTTTACATGATGCTCTACAACTTTCTAAATAACACAAGGGGTCTATCTAACCCCTACTCCTACAAAATTAAAATTTTCAAAATTTACCCCTTCACCCCCAGGGACGCGAAATGTTTTTATTCTGAATTAGGGGACATTAAAACCAAATAAT
>JAHWFO010012769.1:795609-819501 GCA_023313115.1 Rhysida immarginata
CGAAGCATTTGAGCCGTTGTTGGAGCACACCAGTGAAGACCTTATAGTCCGTGTTGAGTAGAGTAATAGGCCTCCACTGGGTGACAAGTTCAGGATCCGGTACCTTGGGAGCAAGATGATTCTCCCCGCGGTAAAGTCCGACGTAATGGAGGAAGGGTCCTTAAGAATGGAATTGAACACTTGCACCAGGAAAGGCCCAAGAAGTTTCCAAGTCGCATTGAAGAACGAGTACGGGATGCCGTCTAATCCAGGGCTGGACTGATGACGGCCATCCATCGACAAAAACTTCTTGACTTCATCTTCGGAAAAGGGACGGGTAATTGACAGGTCAGCGTCAGCAGTGAAAGGTCTAAGTGCCTCGATCCACTTCGTCTTGGCGTCGCATGGAAAGACTGGGTGGCCAAAAAATGATGAAAAATGAGAGTGGAAAGCAGACAAGATGTCAGAGTCCGTTTCTACTGTCTCATTCCTCACCACCAAACGATGACACCTCTTCTTATTGGCGCGACGCCTCTCCTCTGCGAACGCAGCTGACGACATACTCCGGACGTCAAACGCCCAGGACAGTTTGGCCCTGAGAGCTGCGCCGGCGGCCCTGCGGATCATTAGAGCGTTGATCTCGCTCTTCACCTGGCGGATGTCATCAGCATGTACCCCCTTCGGGACGGAACAGCGGAGGAGGCGCAGAGTTTCTTGCACCATGAGGAGATGGCGCCGTTTGCGTCTAGCGGCGTCCAACCCAATCTTTCTGAAAAAACGACGGAGCTTTGATTTAAAGGAAAGCCACGAAGCCTGTGACGGAGGCAGGTTGTGAAGATGTGTTTCCACAAACCGAATGAACATTCCCTTGTATTTTTCGTTGTCAAGCAGAGAAACGTTCAGAAACCAATTGTTCGAAGCAGAGCCTGCAGAGGAGGCAGGGAATGGAGGGTTCCAAGACCACTTGATGGCACTGTGGTCAGAAAAGGAGCATGCAATGACCTCCATGGAACCAGGAGTACCAGCGAAATTGGCGTCTACTAGAAAAAGGTCCAACCTTGAAGACACAGAGGGCCCTTGGTGAAAGGTAGACCCACTTTGGTTGGAATTGGAAGAAGACGCCCACAGATCGAAAAGTGCATTCCGCTGGCACAACTGGTAGACACATCCAGATGAAAAGATGTTCTCATCCGGATGGCAATTGAAGTCCCCAGCAACTACTGCAGGCAAGGACGAGCACAGGCAAAAGTCAAGGTCTTCAAAGAATGTCAGTTTCTCTGCTGATAAGCACGGGGCGTACACATTAAGCAATCGGAATTTGAGACCAGATAGCAGGAGGGGTTGAAGATGATGGAGGCAACCCCCTGCCCATGTGGCGAAGATGAGTTGATGAAGAACTGCGCAGATGGATATTGACTGCGAAGGCCAGGGAAGTTAGCAAGCTGTTGCGAAGCAGCAAGCTTCACCTCTTGAAGGAGTAGAATATCTGGCCTGTACAGGGCAACAAATGATGACAAAACCGATTGCTTAAAAGACGAACCAAGGGAACGAACGTTTAGGGAAAAGACCTTCACTGCGAATTAAAGCTGACCTGTACCTGAAGGAGTCTTGAGCCTCACGGATGACGGAGGAGGCTCAGATGTCTTCAGTCTAGGGGAGCGAGCACGCCCCGAAGACGAAGAGGGGCTGCGATGATGACTGTCTATGCAGCTTTCTCGTTCAGATGAAGAGGACATCGGAATCCCGTCCCTCTTGCTACGATGTCGTCGGGCCTTTTTCTTGCGAGGGCTCTTAGGCGTCGCAAGAAGATCCCTCTGAGCAGACGCTGATGGCTTGGCAGTCCCAGCAGAAGATGAAATATTACCAGGCGTGGGCGCACAGGCGATTCGAAGAGGCTGCGATGCCGATGTGAGAGCAGGTGGAGGAAGAGCTGGAAACTCCACCACATCAAACACCGACCCAGAGCACAACGAATCGTCCAAGATGACTTCAGCAGAGTGGCAGTCCTCCACCATCGGGGAAACATCAGGCGAAGGTACAGGAGAGGAAACAGTCTCTTGAACCACACTAGGCCGAGGAGGGGGAGTCGGCATCTCCTTCCCAGGAGTCGTAGGACGAGGCGACGATGGTGGGGTCGTCTTCGAAATCCTTGGTGAAGGAGGAGGCGACGATGGTGGGGTCGCCTTCGACTTCCTTGGTGATGAAGAAGGCGTCGATGGTGGGGCCAACTTCGATTTCCCCGATGAAGGAGGAGGTGACGACAACGATGGGGTCGTCTTTGACGTTCTTGGTAGAGGACGAGGCGCTGTTGCTCTGCTCGGCTCAGTTGACTTGGCCAGTGAAGTCATCTTTCCTGGTTGCTGGGATGACATTCCTTGAGGCGATGGCATTGGGGCTGCTGATAGGGCATCTGACCTCTCCTGGCACTGGTGGAATTTGTGCACCGTCTTTCAGGACGTGGGAAGTCTTTTTGCAGTACCAGCAGCACTGCCTCTGTTCCTTGTAAGACACGGAGACTTTAACTGCGCGCATTACAACGAACTCTGGAATGTCTTTATGAAGCTCCATTTACACTACGATGTCGCCCGTCATCTGAAGAGGAGAATCCGGGTGCAGGGGGTACTAGATTCTTCGCACCACCCCGTAGTCCGACATGTAGTCACGTAGATACTTCTCAGCCATCAGTGGCGATGCGCCCCGGATAAGAACTGGAACATATCCGGGTTCGGCGTAACTCAGGTGGATGGTGGTTTGCCCAACCTTGATAAAGTCCGCAGCCACTATGCGATCTGCAATATTCTGCTGCCTGCAGAGCATCTTCAACTCTGTCGGAGAAGGCCTCTGCAGAACAGAAACAGCAGGGTGACCAGACAGCAGAACCGGAGGTATACCCGTTTTGGCATATACCTCCTTCATAAACATGCCAACGGCGAAGGGGCCATCGGCAATCATATCAACCATGAAACGCATATCATTAATAAAAGATAAAAGTTTTGAGTGAAGAAGCGAAAACACCTCCCCCAGGAGACACTGGGGGGGGGGGGGCAAATGCACTACACAATTTTCTCACTTATGAGAAAGATGGAGCAAAATCGCTGTTGGAACTGGAGCTGGTGGTATGGCTCCAGAGGGGCACCCTTAGATCATAAAACAGGCAGGGTGCCCAGGCGCACATGCGAATAGGAGTACGGGCAGCTATCAAGGGCTGCACCGCCTATATAAACGCCTCAAAAGCAGGCCCGTCCGCTCACCGGTGGGTCATCGATGTTGAGAGGAAAGGTGAAGAGATACGAGATGTTGTTCATATCCCCTCCAATGACCTTACAGAGACGCTGAGATGACGAATAGCGTCTCCGAAACGTAGCTGGGCCAAGCCGTGGCCACTCGAGCTGGAGGAAAGACCTAAGATGGGAGGCACCTCTCCTCCAGATGGCTGAGGCTGGCGAAGGCACACCAGCAAATCGTTGCTGACGAGCCAGCCAAAGCTCCCTGTTCATGAAGGCGATGGAAGTGGCCAGGTCCAGCTTATAAGTAACACCGGTGGAGTAGTCCATCAGAAATCGCACTGACTGGATGGAGAAGGCAGTCAGATCAAAATGTCTTGAAAGGCGATCCCAGATGGACTGTGCGAACGGGCACTCAAAGAACACATGATCGATGGATTCAGGAGACCCACAAACCAAACAACCAGCAGAGCCGACTACTCCCCACTGATGTAGACATTGGAGAGTAAAGAATCCATGGTGCAGCAGACGCCATTGAAAATTGAACACAGTCCTCTCGAAGGCGAAGGACTTGATGGCCTTCAAGATGGCTGACCATGGATATTTGGGGTGCCAGCGCACGATGTCAGAAGACGCACCCCGGTAGGCCTGCTGGAAGAACCAAGATAGACATAGGCTCCCCCAGTCTTGTGGGTCTACCTGACGCAGATCTTGAATAAGGGTCGCTAAGTTGTAGAACCCAGGAGATCGTAGGTTGATTGTCACTGGCAGCGAAGTGGGAACTGGTAGCCCATTCACCTTGAAGAAGAAACGCAGGTGCAGGAACAGAAAATTGGCCCAGATGGGAGGGGGAAGAAGGAAGACCCGGATCAAGGCAGCCATTCTGGCCGCAATGAGGTAGTGCCGGATGTTAGGCAGGCCCAGGCCTCCTCCCTCGAAGGGGATATACAGCAGTTCCCGGCGAAGGGGATAACGGGCTGCTGCATACCCCAAATACAGTCTGCAATGGCACCGTGCACCTTCTTCAAATGTTGAGGAGATGGCAAGGCGAATAGGCATTTCGATTTCAATAGGGACAAGATGTGTGTCTTGATGAACCTCGCCTTGACAAACATCGAGGTGGAATAACGAAAGTTCTTGCCAAGGTGAGACAAACACTTGTCGATAACTTGCTGCCAGTGACGAGAGTTCATGTCGGGTAGAAAAGAGAAGACGTATCCCAGCACTGTGATTTGCTCACACCAGGTTATTGGGAAGGTTTGAAGATAGTCCACTGTCCACTTCCCAATAGCGATGCCTTTAGACTTGACGAGATTGATGGAACTTCCCGTCGAAGTGCTAAAGTGATCGAAAGATTCTTTATAGATGCCCAGGGAATACGCGTCAGATGCAAATAACACTACATCATCAGCGTATGCCAGCGTACGGATGTTGATGGAAGCAGCTGGCAAATCGTACCCCCGGACATCTGGGTGGCGATTAAGAAATTGTAATAATGGCTCCAAATAGAAAATATATAAGAGGGGAGAGATGGGATACCCCTGCCTAACGCCTTTGGACAGTTCGAAGAAAGGCGAATTGGAGCCATTAATCGCCACGCATGACGTGGCAGAAGCATACAGTGCTGAGATAATCGTAGCAAATTTCCGAAGATGAAGATGGTGAAACACTCGGACAAGAAACACGTGATTCACCTTTTCTAAGGCCTTTTTCTGGTCAAGACTTAGGACGGCAAGAGTCTGATGGCGCACACACGCTTCCTCCATAACACACTTGATGGTGATGATGTTTTCGGACATCCTGCGAGATGGAATGGAGCAGGATTGTCCCGGATCGAAGAACTCGTCGGCGAAGCATTTTAGCCGTTGCTGGAGCACGCCAGTGAAGACCTTATAATCTGTGTTGAGTAGAGTAATAGGCCTCCACTGGGTGACGAGTTCAGGATTCGGTACCTTGGGGAGTAAGATGATTCTCCCCGCGGTAAAGTCCGACGTGATGGAGGAAGGGTCCTTAATAATGGAGTTGAAAACTTGCACCAGGAAAGGCCCAAGAAGTTTCCACGTCACATTGTAGAACGAATACGGGATGCCGTCTAAACCAGGGCTGGACTGATGACGGCCATCCATCGACAGAAACTTCTTGACTTCATCTTCGGAAAAGGGACGGGTAATTGACAGGTCAGCATCCGCAGTGAAAGGTCTAAGTGCCTCGATCCAATTCGTCGTGGCGTCGGATGGAAAGAATGGGTGGCCAAAAAATGATGAAAAATGGGAGTGAAAAGCCGACAAGATGTCAGCGTCGGTTTCCACTATCCCATTCTCCACCACCAAACGATGGCACCTCTTCTTGTTGGCGCGACGCCTCTCCTCAGCGAACGCAGCTGACGACATATTCCGGACTTAAGACGCCCAGGACAGTTTGGCCCTGAGAGCTGCGCCGGCGGCCTTGCGGATCATTAGAGCATTGATCTCGCTCTTCACCTGGCGGATGTCATCAGCATATGCCCCCTTCGGGATGGAACACTGGAGAAGGCCCGGAATTACTTGGAGCATGAGGAGATGGCGCCGATTGCGTCTAGCAGCATCACACCCAATCTTTCTAAAGAAGCGACGGAGCTTAGATTTAAAAGAAAGCCACGAGGCTAGCGACGGAGGCAGGTTGTGAAGGTGTCTTTCCACAAACCGAACGAACATTCCCTTGTATCTATCGATGTCATGCAGAGAAACGTTCAGGAACCAATTGTCCGAAGAAGTACCTGCAGAGGAGGCTGGGAATGGAGGATTCCAGGACCACTTGATGGCACTGTGGTTTGAAAAAGAGCACGGAATGACCTCCATGGAACCAGGGGCACCAGCGAAAGTGGCGTCCACTAGAAAAAGGTCCAACCTTGATGACACAGAGGGCCCTTGGTGAAAGGTGGACCCCCATTGGTTGGAATGGGAAGAAGACGCCCACAGATCGAATAGTGCATTCCACTGGCACAACTGGTAGACGTACCCAGATGAAGTTGTTCTCATCCGGATGGCAATTGAAGTCCCCAGCAACCACTGCAGGCAAGGACGAGCACAGGTAGAAGTCCAGGTCTTCAAAGAATGTCCGTTTCTCTGCTGATAAACACGGGGCGTACACATTAAGCAATCGGAATTTGAGACCAGATAGCAGGAGGTCCAAAGAAATTACCTTGCACTCACAGTCAAAGACGCAGTTCGACACCACAATGGAGGGGTTGAAGATGATGGTAGCAACCCCCTGTCCATGTGGCGAAGATGAGTTGATGAAGAACTGCGCAGATGGATATTGACTGCGAAGGCCAGGTAGGTTAGCAAGCTGTTGCGAAGCAGCAAGCTTAACCTCTTGAAGGAGTAGGATATCTGGCCTGTACAGGGCAACGAATGATGACAAAACCGATTGCTTGAAAGACGAACCAAGGGAACGAACGTTTAGGGAAAAGACCTTCACTGCGAATTTAGGCTGACGGGGGCTGACCTGTATCTGAAGGGGTCTTGAGCCTGACGGTTGATGGAGGAGGCTCAGATGTCTTCCGTCTAGGTGATCGAGCACGTCCCGAAGAGGAAGAGGGGCTGCGATGATGACGGTCTACGCAGCTGTCTCGTTCAGATGAAGAGGACACAGGAATCCCGTCCCTCTTGCTACGATGACGTCGGGCCTTTTTTTTGCAAGGGCTCTTAGGCATCGCAAGAAGATCCCGCTGAGCAGATGCTGATGGCTTGGAAGTCCCAGCAGAGGAAGAAATTTTACCAGGCGTAGCCGCACAGACGATTCGAAGAGGCTGCGATGCCGATGAAGGAGCAGGTGGAGGAAGAGCAGGAAACTCCTCCACATCAAGCACCGACTCGGAGCACAACGAATCGTCCAAGATGACTTCTGCAGAGTGGCAGTCCTCCACCATCGGGGAAACATCAGGCGAAGGTGGACGTGACGGAACAGTCTCTTTAACCACACGAGGCCGAGGAGGCATCTCCTTCCCAGGAGTCGTAGGAAGAGGCGACGATGGTGGGGCCGTCTTCGAATTCCTTGGTGAAGGAGGAGGCGACGATGGTGGGGTCGCCTTCGACTTCCTCGGTGGAGGACGAGGCGACGATGGTGGGGTCGCCTTCGACTTCCTTGGTGGAGGACGAGGCGACGATAGTGGGGTCGCCTTCGACTTCCCCGGTGGAGGACGAGGCGTTGTTGCTCTGCTCGGCTCAGGTGACTTGGCCGGTGAAGTCATCTTTGCTGGTTGCTGGGACGACATTCCTCGAGGCGATGGCGTTGGGGCTGCTGATAAAGCGTCTGACCTCTCATGGCACTGGTGGAATTTGTGCACGGTCTTGTGGCAGGAATCACATTTCCGAAGGAGAGGACAGTCTTTCCGAACGTGGGAAGTCTTTTTGCAGTACCAGCAGCACTGCCTCTGTCCCTTGTAAGACACGGAGACTTTAACTGCGCGCATTACAACGAACTCTGGAATGTCTTTATGAAGTTCCATGTACACTACGATGTCGCCCGTCATCTGAAGAGGAGAATCCGGGTGCACGGGGTACGAGATTCTTCCCACCACCCCGTAGTCCGACATGTAGTCACGTAGATACTTCTCAGCCATCAGTGGCGATGCGCCCCGGATAAGAACTGGAACATATCCGGGTTCGGCGTAACTCAGGTGGACGGTGGTTTGCCCAACCTTGACGAAGTCCGCAGCCACAATTCGGTCTGCAACATTCTGTTGCCTGCAGAGCATCTTCGACTCTGTCGGAGAAAGCCTCTGCAGGACAGAAACAGCGGGAAAACCCGATGGAAGAACCGGAGGTATACCCGTTTTGGCATATACCTCCTTCATAAACATGCCGACGGCGAAGGGGCCATCGGCAATCATATCAACCATGCGTTCCATGGTTGATATTGAAAAGATGAAAGTTTTTGGGTTAAGGAGAGAAAAGACCTCCCCCAGGAAACACCAGGGGGAGGCAAACACACTACACAAACTTTTAAGCCAGGAGCAGAATCAGGCTGGCATCCTAGTCAGAAGTTGGATGAGTAGTAGTAAATTTTTCCCATGTTACCCAATTTAAGCTCTTGGGGCAACAATCCAAAGACTCATGGCTAGCACGTAAAAACAATGGCGATGCACTCCTTGGAGCATGATTATGTAAAATATGGAATAACATCAGAAGCAGAAACAACAATTGATGTATCTAACAAGCATTGTTGAATTAGACTTGAAAACTTATTTCTTTGAAAAAAAAATAATAATATTGTATACAATTAATAAACTTATTTAACAGCTACATAGGATCCTAAAATCAATATTTTGAAAATTTATCTATGGATGCAAAAAAATTACATCTTAAAGATAAATTTGCTGAGAATACAGAGCTCTGGGTTTTATCATAAGCTGGGATAATTAAAATTCTTTTGACTAGTAACAAAGAGATAACCCTCAGAGAAATATACAATTATATAATTACTCAGAAAATACTCAAAAGTCAATATTATTTCTTCGAAATATTTTGAAGTAAAAAAAAGAAAAACATTTTGACTGCAACCCCCCCAAAAAAATATTACAAATAAAATGATACAATATAAAAACAAAATGGATAATAATAATGCCCGGGCTAAAACAAAATAGACTAAAAAAAATTAAGTCAAAATAACTTAAATATTAAATTGGCTGAAAATCAAAAGAAAATGCAAAAACAAAAAATGTGATCAGAGAAATTTTATTTCAAGCATCACAAAGTAATATATCAAACAAATCGTTATAACGAGATTGAAGCTGATATAAATTACTATTTTCGCCAATTAATAATATGGTTCCGGGAATGAACCATTTGAAAATGGTTGAAATCGAAACAATGACACGTGCTCTAGTGGTACCCTTTTGACACCCTCAAATGTTTTCAATGCTGAAATATGGCATGTAATATATCAAAGGACTTGGAATGATGTGTCATGAATGAATACAACGTAAAATTAATGATAGTCGAGATTGATTTCAAGGAACCTGGTTTAGTGGAACCATTATGGTCCATTGGAACTTTCAGTGCTAAAATATGGCATGTAATATATCAAAAGACTTGGAATGATGTGTCATGAATGAATATAACGTAAAATTAATGATAATCCATATTGGTTCAAAGGTTCGTGGTTAATGGGTCATTAAAGACCATTAGAAATTTGCAATATTAACATAGGGCGGTTTAAAATATGGTTCCGCGAATGGTTTAGTTTAACCTTTTGGTACTTGGTTATGTCATCCTTAATGGTTTATTATTATTATTATTAATTATTATTATTATTATTATTATTATTATTATTATTATTATTATTATTATGGGTAATGCGCAATCTTTTCTCTTAATCTTCACGCCGTTCCATTTGCGGAGGACGAGAGAAATTGCCACACAACGCCGCTAAGAAATCGCTGAACCTAAGCGAGGATATTCTTCTTAGTTGGTTTGTTTTGTTTGGTATTAACGTGCTTTTCAACTGCTATGGTCATTTCAGGACGGCGTTATAGGGGCCGCAAATTTTGCCTCGCAAGAGTTCTTTAACGTGCAGCCGACAAACGTTATCTCAGGAAGGAAATGCGTGATCTCAGGATTTCCCCCTGAAAAATCCTCCTCGTCAGAGGCGACCACGCAACCGCTGAGCCACCGAGGCCGATATATTCTTCTTAGTGACACAGAATTTCATATAGTCCTGAAAGTGGTAACTGCAGGTCCGTAGCCAGGGGGGGGGGTTCGACGACCAACCTATTATTGAAAAAGGTCCGACTCAGTGGAATTTTTGAAAAAAGGTCCGAAATTTTTGAAAGTCTCCTCCCCCCCCCCCAAGATAACGTCCTGGCTACGGCCCTGAACTGCACTGAAGGAGAGATGGAAGTGGAGTCCTGCAAAATGAGTCTAATAGGAAAAATTAAACACGATAATGTTCTTTTTTTTGTTGAGAACGAGCACAAAAGCGGGATTGAAAATTAAACCAAATTGATCAGACTAATACGTTCACAGTGGTTACATATTTTTCATGACTTCAGAAGCTGTAACGGTTGATAAGATGCAGTGGTAACCGCATATTCCAAAACGAGGGCTTGCAGAAAGTAGAAAAGAAGTACGTTGAGGCCTACTACGATTTCCAGGAATAACTACTTGGATTTCAGAAACAAGCTTGAAAAAAGGAAGAAAACAAACACAAGCACAGTAAGGGAAGGGAAGAGGGAAGGAGGGGGGGGGGGAGGGAAAGTTCAAACCATAAGGAAATTAATATTGTTAGTTGGAACGCTAATACTAAAACTTAATTCTACCAGCTTAAAGCAATCCTGGACAAACTTGCAAGGTCTTGATGACTAGCGGTAGTTGTTAAGTTGAAAAATTCCATCCGCATGAGGTGTTTTACGGTAAACTCGGCCTAACAACACAGTTTGAGAAATACGTACTTTTGTATTGAATAAGGTTTAGTAAATTAACGGTCTTGCCTCGGTTTTTCTGGTTACAGGCGATCTCCAATCGCAAAGCCTCTTATTGAGTGAAAAACATGGTGATGTGTCTCAATTCCTTCCAGGTTTTCGGGAACGATACCGGTTTCACCAATCCAAATGAAATCGATATATCATAGAGGAGATGAAATCACTGCCGGTCTTCTCGGTGACATAGCTAACATCTCGTTAGTTGAATGCGTATCTTCTAAACAGTTCTTCAGCAGAGTGCAATGACTGCATCGTTACTGTGCGCTGAGGACTGCATTGGGCGACTGCCTCTCTTGCTCCGCCATCGTCCTTGAGCCAGACGGTACCTATCAGGCTGTTTGCGGCATCAACGAAAATGCTGATTAAATCCAAAAAAGTCATCACCACCTAAATTCTTAAAACAAACGACTGTCTTGCGCACAGGCCCATCGCGCATCGGTGTTCGTCCTCGAGGACTTTTAAAACTTCCTTTTTCCTATTTAAAGGTATTTATACTCTGTTCAACGAAAGAAAAACTGGGCGTGTCTAAATAAATTTCCGATTTCAATTGTTAGACATTGTTGCTAAGTAAAATTAACAATGTTTAACAATTGAAATTGCAAATTTAACTGGACACGCCCAGTTTTTCTTTCGTTGGACAGAGTATAAGTTTGTTTACGTGCACGACAATAAAAAAACTATTATTGAGGAAGACCTTTAAAATAATAAATTCCTAAAATTAAACGCCGTATTTTAATGTCATTATTTATTTCCTTAATAAAGATATTTTTTTTAATCTTAAGAAATAGCCCTTGGACTGGATGAATTGAATAAGAAACATTCTTACTACGTTAGAATATTTATCTAGAACTTACGTTATGATGTAAAAAATTCACTAAAGACAAATAAAAGACTCAAAAGGTTGCGTTTCTAGCTAGAAAAAGATTATAGACAAAATACTTATTCAGATTAAGGGGTCAGGGATAGAGTTGCTCGAAATATATGCTACAGTTGTAACGTTTGTTAACAGCCAGGTGGATTAAAGAACTAAGTACCCTTTTATAGAAATGGTCCTATTCTTATTAATTGCGAACAGGTAATATGAATAATCTTATTTTGAAAAGAAAACGCAGAGTCAAAAGTCGGATAAGATTGGACTATTTATTATTCTCTCGTTAATATATTTTCAATTACAATTGGGTTATGATTTCTTCTTAACGGTAAACTTCTGATTAAGATTCAGTCTCTTTACATCTTTTCATATTTCTTGATTATTCTTTAAACCAATCTCCGGGACGAAGCTTAACAAAATTAATAGCTTACTCTTAAGAAAACTTGAGAGAAATTAAGATGATTTTCGTCGCATGCCCTCCGAAAATAAATAAAAAGATAAAAAATATTTTTAGTAATGTTTTTTTTTTTAAACAATAGGAAAATCAGATTTTTCTGGCTAAAATCGATTCAGATAATCAACCCTTCTTTCCCACTCACATTTAATTAGAGTTCTTCTTCTTTTCTTTCGTTACTTTATCATATGTTTTGATCAACTCCCAATTATTATTGTTAAACCCAAATTAGCGTTAAGCTTAAGTTCGAATAAAGCTAAAGCCTGATTTTCCCACTCCGCGAGGGTTAATTCGGGTTGGTAATAGACAGCGGTTCTTCACTTCTCCATACTTCCTGACGACGTCTGTAGGTAAGAACACGCTAGAAGTCTTCGGTGGGTAGAAGTTGGACGACGGGGGGAGGAAGGTAAGTAAAAAAGGGGGAGGAACGGTTTTTTTCTCTACGAGGAAAGGTTAGTATTATTAATAAGGGCCCATCGCTAACCACGACGAAAAATACCTTCTTCGCACATATTTTTTACGGATAAACATCATACTGCATAATTAGGGATTCAATTTTCGCACCGGAATTGTACCAAGTAGTGGATCCAAAGATCTGTTAGCAGAAGAGAAAAAAGGGGAAAGCCAAGACAGAAAAATCATTCTTATTTATAAAAAGTTGGCCCAAATTGTTAACCATTACCAGATAAGTCTTCATAACATGCGGTTTCCCACTTCGAATGGGCGGTCGCCATTTTCTTCTCAAAGATAATTTTCCATCATTCTCATGAAACTATTTTCCAATAAATCGTATCAAAGACGAACTTCCCGTGTTAGTCTTTCAATCTTTTCTCCACTGTGGATCGCCTCCCTCTCTCTTTGGGTCTGGATCCTGGCATCTTCAGGAGAAACTAAATCTGCGACTAACACTATCAAATTCGCATCGTCTTCTCCCGGATTCCTTCCACTCGCGCTCCCAACAAAGCCTTTTTCCAAAAACGACGTAACAGAAGATCATTAGTGTCTTTCCTTTGTTGACGTAATTTTAAACAGTAACAATGACAATGTACCATAAATCGTAGTAAAATTTAATCAAAGGGGAAAGATTTATTTTCCTATCTTTTAGCATGTTACACAGTATGTATGTATGTATATTTATATGCATATATGTTTGTTCCTTATACAAATCTCCAGTTTTATTCCTATCTTGATGAAATTGGGCACATTTGACCTTCAAAGCAAGACGAAGAGCACTGTCTACATGAGATTTCGAAAAAAAAATTTTATATATAAACTTCATTTTCCGTTTGTTGTTTCATTGTTTGCCCACTGACGGAATTTGCCATTGGATGACGCTTAACTCACACGTCCTTAGGTTCATAAATCCTTCCTTTTCCTCCGAAGATTTCGGCCATTACGCCATCGTGCATTTGGTTGCTTCATGATGTTTTAATCCTCTTTTCTGCTACATTTTTTGAAGTGTTGAGATCCTGTTTTTATTCTTTATATTCAGAAAATTCAGCATATGTCTGAAAAGGTTCTTAAAACCTTTGAAACTCAGATTCGCATCATATATGCGTTTACTTTCAGTTTTAAGGCCTTTACTTTCAATGAAAAACCTCTCCCGCAGTCAACGAGATTAGTATTTTTAGAGTGGTTTGGTTTGGTTTGTTTGGTATTAACGTCCTTTTCAACTGTTATGGTCATTTCAGGACGGCGTTATAGGGAACGCAAATTTTGCCTCGCAAGGGTTTTTTAACGTGCAAGTCGGCAAACGACTACACGGGACCAACGGCTTTACTTTCCTTCCGAAGGAAGTGCGTGATCAGGATTTTTCCCTGAAAAATCCTCGTCGTCCTCGGCCGGGATCGAAACCGCGTACTCGGGCATCAGAGGCGATCACGCGACCGCTGAGCCACCGAGGCCGAATTTTTAGAGTGGAATAAAGTACGCCATCTTTTGAAGCTAATTGACAGTAGAAAAAAAGAACTTGAAATTTGAGAACAAGAAAAAACACATTCTGATTATTACATTCATGGTGCTGTAAGTAGGAAATAGATTTAGTCTAAACTTAGCTTACATTATGATATGCTGAAAAGCAAAAATAGAATTCGCTCTTTTGTGAGTCTATTTGACTGCCCGTCTGTATGTCCGACAAAAACTCGAGAATGCTTCAACATTTTCAAATTCTGCTTATGATATGCGTACGAGTTTCTACCTGAACTCGGACTAACAGTTACGGGACTACCTTGGCATTAAATTCGGACTAACAGTTACGGGACTACTGAGACCAGCCCTTCACACTTAAAAATTTTTAATTGGCAATAACAGGCATGCAATAAATCACACACTTACGGACATGACGAGCCCAAGACGAAAAACACGTACTTTTCGAATTTAAAAGAGAAAAGGCTTGGAGTATGTGCCCGTCATGAAGCTTAGACGAGGCACGCACACATTTCTTATTAAATTGCCATGCTATAAGTACTAAACTAATACAGGGTGATTCAGTCAATTTCTGACCATTTCAGTACTATGATGTATTGACCCATTAATGTTTACAAACTTAGCATTTCAGTATGATATTTTAGGCAGTTCGGAGTTTTTATTCTCGTGGAAAAGTCTTGATGATATGCTCAATGTGGCCACCACGAACGTTTTGAACTGCTCGCAGCCGAATGGTGAAGTTGTTCATAACTATACAGGATTTCTGCATCCACAAGGGTGCAGCAGTCGACGATGCTTTGTCGCAGCTGGTCTAGGGTTCTTGGTGCAGTAGTGAACACACTGTCTTTAAGGAACCAACGGAGATAAAAATCACATGGGTTTAGGTCAGGACTTCGCAGGCGAACAGATTTTTTGGTAGGGGATTCGACCAACCTTGTGCGAACATTTTCGACAACTTCGGCCGTTCGAACACGAGCTTCGCTCCCGCCTTTTTTCTTGCCTTTAGCACATCCAGTGGCACGAAATTGCTTGACAAAATCCATGATTGCTTGCCTGCCTGATGCGTCTCGACACTTATGCTCCTTCCGGAACTTTCTTTGCACGATTACAGGTGATTTTATCTCGAAATACCCTTCGACAACCTAATTTTAATGCAGATTAATTTAAATTTGTTGAAAAATTTTTAAGATGCTTTCATTTGAATTTAATTTCCAAAAATCGAGATTTTTAAGCAATTTTAAATATGACTTTTATTTGGCAGCAGTCACACATCGGTGACAATGTTTAAAAAATATATATGTAGCTGAAAACTTTTGATTGATTCAGTACGTTGTTTTAAGGTGGCTTTATTAACTCATTTATATATTCATTGAAGAAGTTCGTTCAATTCAGTCACTTATACAGGGTCGGGACACGTTAATATGACCACCTGTTAGTATAGGAATATCCGCCTTTGGCAGCAAGCACAGCAGCTAGTCGACGTGGCAGAGAGTCAGTAAGTCCTCGGAAGGTGGTTGCAGGTATCTGGGACCATTCGGCGATCAGTGCATCCCATAATTCCATCACAGTGCGTGGTGGAGGGTCCAGCTTGCGGACATGGCGATCGAGATGGTCCCACAAATGTTCAATGGGGTTGAGGTCCGGGGAGTTTGGTGGCCATGGGAATAGCTTGAATTCATCCTCATGCTCTGGTTAGTCATGGACAATTTTGGTAGTATGGCAGAGAGCAAGCACCCTGAGGAAACACTGTCGACATGAAGGGGTATACCTGGTCTGCAACATTCGTCAGGTAACGAACAGCCAGTGTACCCTCCAGCGGTATTAGTGTACTCAGATCATACCACGAAAACGTCCCCCAAACAGTCACACCTCCCCCACCAGCCTGTCGTCTGCCAACGATGGTGTCGGGATGCCTGTTCTCAGATGCTTCCCGG
Source organism: Rhysida immarginata (assembly GCA_023313115.1). NCBI lineage: Eukaryota > Metazoa > Arthropoda > Chilopoda > Scolopendromorpha > Scolopendridae > Rhysida > Rhysida immarginata. The sequence continues at coordinate 811,460 of JAHWFO010012769.1, forward strand.
CAAATTCTCCATCGTCCGTCCACTCTATTCACTAGAAACCGCTACTCGTCAGAGAAAGCAACCCTTTGCCACTCGGCGATAGTCCATTGCTAAATGGAGGCGTTTTCGGTGATGCACAGGCGTCAACATGGGTGCTGTTACCAAACGACTGCTTCGGAGCCCCAACCCCAAGAGGGATCGTTGCACTGTCTTAGTGCTGATATGCCTAGTGGCACCACTGTTCATTTGCTGTTTTAGTTGCTCAACAGTGGCACGCCGATTGGTCTTGGCCAGGCGTCGTAACCGACGCTCACCTCTAGGATCGATGGCCCGTGGGGCCCCACAGTTACCTCTTTGGTTACTCGAAACTGTCTGGTTCGTCCAGTCGCGATACACCTTCACAACAGCAGCCCTATAGCAGTTCACAAAGGTGGCCGTTTCTGAAATGCTGCCCCCCTTGGCCCGATAGCCAATGATCATCCCCTTTTCAAGGTCCGACAGGTCACTTACTCTGCCCGTGAAGGCGACAATTGCTGTGTTAATGGATGCTTCTACACGTCTGCTGTTGTCAGCTTTTAATGATATGCAATGATTTTTCATCTGCATACCATGGGACGTTGCAACATCTTCGAGGAGAGGCACATATTAATGTGTCCCGACCCTGTAATTTTCTCATAGACAGCTCACCATTTTTTACCATACCCTGAACCACATCATTCATCACCTCTGTCATCATGTTTTGGTTTACCTGAGTTTAATTCTAAATTTATGTATTTCGTCTCCTGTAATAATAACTTTGTATTACTATTGAACATCTGTATAATTTTAAATATCAAAATAAATAATTTTTATATCACTTGTATAGGGATATGCAAAAAAGATGCTAAAAATTTTATCTACAATTGTAAGATATTAGATTCGATTTTTTTTTCACCTAACCAATAATGAATGAAATCTAAACTATAATTAGGAATAGTCTTTGATGATTTTTATCTTGAAAAAAAAATAAAACGCTTCTTTTCATTTATGTAGTGTAAGAAAACAAGTGTTAACAAATCAAACACAATTTCCATTACACAAAAGTGCAAAGTTGAACCATAATCCGTAGTTCCCTATGTTCCACCGCATGATGGCACCACTGCTGTTTTGGCTCCACGCTTTTTTTCTTGTTAACTTTTATTTACAAAATGATAAAATCTAAAATGAATGACATCATATCAAAAATAAAACTTCAATTGTGCATTTATTAAACTTTATTGCCATTTATTATTAAAAATTTAAAACAGAATTATACTCTTAAAAAATAAATGACAGTTCAAGTATAATCAGAGAAAGAGTTGAAATATTAAGAGAGCAATTTTGCAAATTGTTTATTTGTTTTACTTTTCACTGCATTACAAACCTCTCTCCTCAAAATAAAAATAAAAACTAGTATGGATATAATACAAAATATAGGGTGAACAAAATACATTCGCTAAACATTTAAATTCTCGTGGCCACTCCTTACAGGACGTTAGTCTTTATATTCTTCATAACAACTTCCATAACAAAAAAGAAAGAAAGCAATTCGAGTCCTTTTCTCATGAAATTCAATTCCATATAATGACATTAATCTTCGCAAAGGCACCATTCTTTCATTACCTTTTCCCCACTCCCCTCTCCTTCCAAGTATTCTCTAATTTGTCAAGGGGCTTTCTACAGCTTCTTTCAGTGTCTTTGGCTTTCCGTCCCTCTAAAGGCCCCTGTATATAAGACGTCTTCTAAGCCCCTATTATCACTTTCACTCTATCCAAAACGTCAGTTTGTTTTTTTTTTACAGAATCTTACCACGCTGTGTTCATTTCTTTTTAATAAATTAATTATAAATTTAACGAAACATTTTGTGTACCACAACCATGATATGAGAATACTATGATTATGCATCTATTTGATTTTTTTTTATTCAATTTACTTTTTAAATATACTTACTTTCATTAATAATTTGTTTAACTACATAACAAAGAAAAAATAAAAATATTTGTTCTACTATATCTTTTAAATGAAATTAAACAAACGACCCAAACTGCAAAACAATTCCTGCGATTGGAGCCAAATCTGCAGCAGCACCACAGTTTCACAAAACTCCCGTGGAGACAATTTCGAGTGACTGCACACTTTAGTGTTCGGTTGCAATTTTTTTCTACAAATATCTCATCAAAAATTGTAAACTAATTTTTTTAGTTTACTTTTAACTCTAACAAAGAAATGTATACAACAATTGATTTTAGATAAGCATTAAATCTTCAGTAATAAAAGATTATTTTCTTCTATGTCAATGTAAAAGCATAAGTAACAATTATCCTATGATTATGGTGAACCGTAGCCTAATAATGAGAAGTCTGTTCACTCCGGGTCGGTTTCATTGTTATAGCTGTTGCCAGATCGACGTCTACAACAATAATAATGACAGCAGCGCGCCAAGCGTTCAGCTATCTCCTTCTCTTTTCTGGATCTATTCAGGTACTGTTTTGCTATTGAGTTTTCAGCTGTTGTTAATGACAGGTCGTTATCAAAAGCTTTTTACGATTTTTCTTCATCGCATTCTATCTGACTGCAAAAAAAAGGTATGTATGCAATTTTCTATTCATAACAGCAAGAATAAAAAAACTTTAGAGGTCTTATAATTTTTTAAAAAAGATTTTATTTCATCTAATTTAGGGAATCCAATGAAAACCATTCATCAAATTTTCTAATATGGCAAAATCCTTTTTATTTCAAACTATTTTGAATAAGAGTTCCGTTATAACAACCTTAATTCATATAGCTCACGGTTGTTTTATTTTCTTGGGTTTTTTTTTTTGTTGTTTTTTTTTTCTTTTCGAAAAGAAAAAAATAGAAAAACGTTTAGTGTAAAGGACTTGGAAATTAAATTTCTTCATAAAAATTTCTCCAATTTGATAAACGACATTTTGCCTCCGTTATGATTGCAGTAGTAAACAATGAATTTGACTTAGAGTTAGTCCGCCACTAGGGAATTTCGACAACATTTGAAAACGAGAGTGGACAGACTTCTCATTAATAGGCTATGGTTGAACTAAACAAGATAAAAATGAAATACTAAAAATTAGACAATTCAAACTGAAAGAGAAATTCATTTTAGTAAAATTATTTTATTAAATTACGTAATCTTGTAAATTCGTAATTGAATGATTTTTTTTCCTCTTTACTCTTGTTTTTGAAAGTTTCAATCAAAAATTCAAGCTAGCCAGATTTCGCTGTGGTTAAGTATGGCAGAAACTGATTAATTCTAGTAATGGCAAAACTCATTTTCTCTAGCATTTGCAGTGCTTTACACTGGAGATGCAAGAGATTACATTTTTTAAACATCGATGTTACTGTTACGATGTACTGTCCTCATCCGATAAGTTAAACCTCGACCTTGAAAGGCTAGGATTATTCTATTGCTAAAATGGGAGGCAAAACGATGAAAAAAATCTGGTGTACTGCAGGGAAGTACTACACTATTTAAAAAGATTTGAAAGACAAGCTACTCCAAAACAAACAAATGTTGTGTTTATTAGTCCAAACCACGATCTATAGATATACATGGTCATCGAGCTCCATTGTTAAAATGAAGCTAAAGTTTCTAGCTCCCAATAGGTTGGTAACTCCATTGAAAAGTGGCGCTGCATGTACAATCGGCCCAAAAACGCCTGCAGCGCCGCCCTATCGACAGACAGAAACTGTACTTTCATTTTCAGTTTCAATGAAAAACCTCTATCGCAGATTACGGTCGGCCCTGGTGCGATATATGCGGCATCTGGCGCGATCTGTTTTCTTTAGCTTCTCGAAACAATGGAAAATGGCCGAAGCTCGATGACCATAAATATCTATAGACCGTGGTCCAAACACTAACGTAGAGAAAAAAAACGTATTCGATATAAAATAAATTAGTAATAATAATAACAACAACGGTCGTATAAATAACAATGGAAAGTTGTTGTGTGCAAGCAACGCACGCAACAATAGAAAAGTGCCTTATGGAAAAGTGCCTTATGGAAAAGTGCGGTATAAAAAGAATTATGAATTAATTTATTTAACCGACTCTTAAATTACCTAGTTATTATGAATATTTATTTAATTATTTATTGTTTATTTATTTATTGTTTATTTATTTATTGCTTATTTATTTATTGTTTATTTTATATCGAATACGTTTTTTTTTCTCTACGTTAGTGTTTTGGAGTAGCTTGTTTTTCAAATCTCTTTAAATAGTGTAGTACTTCCCTGTACTACACCAGATTTTTTTCATCCTTTTGCCTCCCATTTTAGCAATAGAATAATCCTAGCCTTTCAAGGTCGAGGTTTAACTTATCGGATGAGGACAGTATCTATGTTTTCCTTCCAATGTTATCAAAGATTTTATTCCGATGTTACTGAAATAACTTCACTGAGTTCGCCAGTAGCAATTGAAATTATCGTTCTTGCAATTGAATCTATTTTTTTTTGTGTTGCAATTGAAACTATATTCATTTAACGTTGTTTTTGCAATTGAATATTCTACTGAAAATACTACTACAGAAAAACATCGATGTTTTGATTCGATGTTGCATCCCTATATCCTTATAGTTTAAACATTTCACTCAGGTCATCAGAAAATATGATTTGAATCGCAAGGATAATAAAATAACAAGGATTGCTTATGCGATGCTACCATCTAGCGAGGAAATTTGCAAACAAACTAACTGTGACGTCACTCCTAGACCCGACGAGCGAGCAGCACAGGAGAAATGCTTGGAATACGCTGTTCTGCTGCCGCGTATAATATAATTTAATAACTACTTAGAAAAACCAGAACTCGCAACGCATAAAATATTTGACATTTCCAAAACATAAATGTTGAAAATTTTAGGTGAACAAATTTAAACGCATTAAAAAATTCAATCTGAAATCATGCCATGATTACACTGAATACAGTGGAGCAGACGTACTTCCAGCGAGATCTTCAATACGGCTTGTTAGGTCTACCAGCGGGAGACTACCACCTCGAAAAATTTTAAAGAAGAGTGCTTTAAAGTTAAATAATACCGGTACTTAAATTTTTAATATCAGACACTAGCATTGACATAGCCAAACGCGCAAAATAGCCCCCCCCCCCCCCACCACCAGAAGTCAAGTAAACGTATTTTTGAGTGAGCACCCAACTCCTCTCGATGTTTAGGAAAATGAGAACATTCGTCTGCATTAAGTAATTGAATTTAATGCGAAAACTTTAAAGATCTGTACACTTTATTTTTATAAATAGGCTTCGGCTTTGCATATAATGCATATTTTTTTCCCGAACTAGTAATTCGCTCTAATGATTTTTTAAGCACTTTTAAGCCTCTTCTGGGCCTTCTAGCTTAAGTTTTATCAGGTATGGATGAAGGTAGCAGCCTCTTCTACCTTCATCCATATCTGGTTTTATTGTACATAAAAATGGATATTTCTAACTTTAGCGCATATTTTTGAAGGGATGTTGCTTACAACTACAGTTCATTTTTATCCAAGTATTTGCTGCTGAACAGGTAAGCTTTTAATGCAGTTTCAACTGCATACATTTTTTTTTGGCGTTTTTTTTTTAGCGCATATACCATATTTGCGCATATTTTTGCACTTTTTAGTGTATTTAAATCCGAACCCTAATTACAAATAAAATGCAATAACCTGCTACTAGTTTATCTGTGGTTCAGTTGATTTTTCCGAATAGATTGGCCATTTATTTTTCTGTAATGTGTTAAATTTAAAAGAATCACTGGAGAAAATGTATCATCATAACATTATATTTCATAAATTTATGTTTTTGGATCAACACTTTATTAAGAGTCGTGTCAGTATTTTTTCATTTTTTAAGCTTATTTATTGCAGCCCCGCTCCTTTTTTCTTTCCAATATTGACATTTTCAAGTATTCAATTAAAAACATCATTTAAGTGAATTACTATTTCGGGAAAATTATATGCAAATCCGAAGCCTACTTATAAAAATAAAGTGCACAGATCCTTTTAGTTTTTGCATTACAATAAAAACAACATTTTCAGTTTATGAATTAAGCTAATTTTGAATTAATAAAAAGGGTATAAAAAAAAATAAATAACTTATCAATATATCAGATCAAACATATGCATAATTATATGTAATAATTTGCAATAATATATAATAAATTTTATCAAAAATTTCAAATAAATAAAAAGAATATGTTAATTGTTGCTGCGTTCCTATGCTTTTCCTTAGGAGTGACGTCATCTGCACCAGCCAATCACGTCAATTTACCCGCATAAGCAATCCTTGTTATTTTAATATCTTGTTTGAATCGCTGCTCATCTTGCATCATGGCCTTCGAGATATTAGGCCTCTGTAAAGACCATAGAGATAGATAAATATACCCGACACAAGAGGGCGCAACACGTACGTTTGTTTCTGATTGGTCAGAGGAATTCGAGAATTAGCTGCTAGTCTTTCTCGATGCTTTCGCAAGTGGTAAGACTGTCGAAGTTTCATTCAGTGTTGCCAACTTAGGGATTTTCCCACTAAATTTGGTGAGAAAAATTCTTCTTAGTGGGAAAATGGGGGCAAAAATATTTTAGTGGGATATTTAGGGAGAAATAAATTTATTTATTGGAATTTTAGTGGGTTTTCTCAACACTGAAATTGAGCCACCAGATTAAAATGCTGTATTAACGAAGAATTAATTAACAGGCACAAAATACCCCCTGACAAAACCCCTCCCAGAGATATGGATTCGGACAAATTCGAATAATTAAATTTATTGACAGGAAGTTCATTATTATAAAATAAAAGCTTTTGATGTTATAATCTATGATGGGTTATTAAGACATAACATACATACTTAATATCCAATCATATTCTTACTTAACACATATTCTAATTATTAATTTGTTTTTTGTTGTCTCATCAACATGGATATTTATTTCATAGATTTAGTAATAGCCTATTTAGTAAATGTGTCACAAAAATAAGTCATAAGTAGATAGCCACAGTAATCAGCAATTTTTCATTTCCCAATGGTACATCGTTCACTGGCAGAAAAGCAAGTCAATCCAACATAAACATAAATGTCTTCTTACTTTTATGTGATTTTTTTTTATAAAATATTATGAAACATAAAATATTAATTTTTTATTCTGTAATAAATTTATTTCATGCTATCAGGATGTGACATTCCATGTCACTTAATGTTACATGGGTCCGGCGGAGGTCGCTATTCTTTTTTTTGGTGATTAAAGTCAATTTTAATGCAAATACAAGGCATTCCTTTTTGTTGTAAGATTAAGATTATTTTTTAAGAGAATATTACTGTTTCATCTATCAGCTCTTCATTATTTCAATCAGGTATCGTTGTGTGATTGATTGCTTTGTGTGTGTTAAGCAAACAATCAAAAAAAAAACATCAAGTGCACTCACAAGTGCGAACACAATCATGGCCAGTTCGAGGCCTTCTGTAGTGTGATTGTTCCCTCGTTGTGTCGTTGTTTTCGTTGTTTTTAGTGTATTTATTTTAATTGCCTTGTGCCATTGTTGTTGTTGAGCTAATTGAGATTAAAAACAAGCAAGGCTCTAGGCAGAGCATTGTTTTGGTCCGTGGCGTGATGTCATGTAAAAAGTTATAATAAGTTTTTGTTGTGTGTGGAATGCTGGTCTTTTTGGGGTCGAAGGGGATTGTTGTGTAAAAAAAATAGAATTTTTCGGAATGAAGGGAGGATGTTAAAAAAAAACATGAGTGAAAAACATACTTCGAATCATGTTAGCTGTATAAGTTTCTTAACAAGTTTGGTTAATTTACTTGAGAAGTTTTGATAAAATGATTTACGAATACAGCAATGTAAGTAGAAAGTTGGGAGACTTAATTTGAAGTCTTTTTGGCTAATCGTACTCAAGGACATGGCGACATCGACATTTGATTATTTATTGAAGGAGATATTTCTTCATACACACTAGGAATGTGTCAAGGACTCTCGTTGATGAATCTCCCTCGGAAGTAAGGCGTTATAGTTGGTGAGTGCACTTGATGTTTTTTGTTTTTTTT
>JAHWFO010012769.1:819511-831734 GCA_023313115.1 Rhysida immarginata
TCCTTATGTCAGACGGCGATGTTCCTTTGATATGGTACCAAGTCCTCAAGTAGTTGTTTGAATAAATATTTGTATTGATGTTTCCCTACTCTCTTACTTTCTGTCTATTATTTAATTTTTCATTGCGTTTGCACATGACATTGCTATATATTTTGTTCACACATACATGAAAAATCTGTAAATATATATCATGGAAAAAAAATATATAGATGATGATTAATTGGCCGAATGGTTAGCTGAGGGACGGAAAATCGAGGTTCTACTGTATAAGCATTCAATTGGTAGAACATCAAAACAACCTTAGAGAAATCTTAAACTAAAAAAGCTGTTTACTTGAATCAGCGGATATGGAAAACTCCTGCACACTTTTGTTTGAAATGGATCTTTAAAATAACTGAAATGACAAATTCATGCACATTTTGCTTTTATTAAATCGTCAAACTGAAAGCTACATAAATATTGACATAAACAGTAAAATATTACCTAAATGTAATAAGATTAGTCACTTTCGGATGGAAAGTCGGATCTAAAGTGATCCATATCTTATAAAAAGACATTAAACCCAAATAAAAATTTAAGCTGACATTTTATCTGGGTTGAGTCTATAGTTGTAATTTCTTAAGGTATAATAACATTAAATATACAATTAAAAAAAAGTATTAAAATACATTAATTTTCAGTTCCTGCATGGTAGACAGTTCTGTTCTGCCACTCTACTTTTCCTTGGTCACAGAAGTATGAAGCCAAAATATTTCTGAGATTAATAGAATTTTGAGAAGACATATTAGAGCTCACTCTATCGATTTCTGTTAGTCCAGTTTGTTCACAATCTCTCCATTGTCCTTCATGTAATTCATTTCTCCAATCTTCAAAATCTGTAAAATGTGGAGGGCAGTATATTTCTTTGTTTTCTTGTAATAGATAGTATGTAGGAAGGTACAAGCCTTAACAACATATAATACATTTTGTTCGCTCAATTTTAATGGTTTCCGGAAAACACATCATCTTGATGATAAAATGACGAATGCATTTTCGACAATTCTCCTTGCCCTGCTTAGTCGATAAATACATTTTTTTGTTCATGTGGCATCACTTGCCTACATTTAGGATATGGCCTCATCATGTATGTTGTAAGGGGGAATGCCTCATCTCCTATAACAACATAAGGAAAAGTTATATTAGGGAGAGGCTGTGGATGGAAATAAATTTGATTTCAGTGCCTCCCCTATACTGCTCTTGGCAAATATGCTACCATTCACTGCTGCTTCTTTTATATCCTATGTCTGCTGCAATAAACCTATAATGGGCATCAGCTAATGCCAACAGAACTTTACTAAAAAAAATCCTTTACAGTTGTAATTGAGAGAGCCTGAATTCATGGCGCACTCTATCGCTATGCGCTTGCCATCTATTTTCCAAGGCAGTGAGGAAACTGCCATTCTGTATAGAAGTCAGAAGGAATCTTCTTCCTCTCTTGTTTTGTTTTTGAAAATGCTAAATAATTTGGTTGCAATTGTTTCCACATAGCATCACATGTTTCAGAAATTATATAGGAAATTGTTGACCTTCCAATACGGAATGCAAAAGAGACTTCTGAAACATTCTCCAGTACTAGAAACCTAAATCAGAAATAAAAACAATTATATAATAGGAAATCTGTTATAGTTCATTAGTTTAAAATAACAACAAGGTAATTAAATATGATAATTTTAGTAAAGAAGAGAAATGTTTATTACAAATGACAGTAAAATAAACTTAATATTTGTGACAGTACTAAAGTTATGTTAAATCTTAAGATTGCTCTATGAAATTAAATATTGTGGTAGTTTTATCGCCTTTACAAAGATGAATTCTATTTAATTGTAATTGAGGAGGTGGCGTTCAGAAGGGCTTAACTGCATCTTTGACCAAAATTAATTATCTTTTTTAAAAATCGCATAAAGTTTTGCCGTTCTAACGATACTGTCATGATTTTAAAGAAAGGGGGTTTAAAAGTGACTTAAAACTAAAGTTAACTTTATCAATTTCAATAAATTACAATAGCAAACAATTATAATTACTTCAATTTTCTCAACTTCAAATTTTCTATAATTAAGCCCGTTTGAACGTCACCTCCTCAATTAATATTACATAAATATTTTACAACTTTCTCAAAGTCACTAAAAACAGTAATGTACTACGGAACTTTTTCTATATTAATCTACCTACATGTACATGTATATAAAGAAGGATGTTTGTTTGTATGTTTCTTATAAAATCTACAGTTTTATTCCGATCTTGATGTAATTTTGCATACTTGACCTCAGATTTCGAAAAAATAACTATCGATAATAAATCGATATTCCTGATAATGGCAGTAAAGAAGTATCTCATGACCAACAATGCAAGGCAAGGTTTGTGCAACAATAGTTATTAACAATGGTATCAACACGCAATTCACAAACACTCTGCACGGACTAACAATATATATCTCATGACCAACAATGCAAGAAAAAGTATGCCAACGCCTCCTAAAGATAAGGCCTGAGCGAGAAAACGTCATACATTGTTACATCACCATGCGAAGACATAATTCAGGTCTGATAATTGGTAGAAATGCGATTAAACGTGTTGGGATAGTATTATTGATTCTGTTGGGTTTCAATGCAAGAACTTTTCCATGCTTTTGAATGTTCTGCTGTGCCTTCCGACATATGTTTGGTTTTATGGTTTTCAAAGATAAAATTATTAAACAAACCATTTATTACTAATTCCTGTGCTTAATGATGTGAATAATATTGCAAAGCGATGATCTCAGAAATTTTAATCCTGATGAAGCTGTTAGTTTATGGTTTAACAGTGAGAATTGGTTCAAACGATCCTTAAAATAGTGTGGTAAACTGAGAAGGCTTTAAAGCTGATATTGTAGAAAATTAGATTGAAGTTGCTGGTGGTATTATTGAAACAACAAGACCAGTGACTGAGTCAGATGGTGATTCAGACTCTGAGTAATGTTAGTGATTACACAGATTGATTCTAAGATTGCATTAGACAAGAAATAATTATTAATGTATTAGATATTAAAAAGTACTAAATGTAAATTAAATCATCTTCACTCAAGTATAAATTTTTGCCAGTAAAACCATAATCATAAAATGGTTATGATTATGGTAAAACATAAGACACTGATGTTGTCCGTACTGATTTATACACGCGCCACGTAATATTACCGAAAGGTTGTTTACAGAGAGGTTGTTTGTACACAATAAAAATTGTTTATTATATTTTCTCTTTCTTCATTTATTAAATTATCTCTTTCATCAAGTTTATTTGATTGCGTATATCTTCTCGATCATACTTGAGTAAAGCTAACTTCTAATGGATAACCTAAATTTCATTCTATTCCATGTCGGCAAGCACATTGGAAACTGGGCAACCAGAATTTTTGGATTAGTTGCCAAGTGGGCAATCACACTTAATAGTTAATTTCTACCCCTGTATGTTTAATATGTTACATTTATGCACCCAATCAAATTGAGTCGAACCACCCTGTAGTCGATAAAAAATTTCCCGTGTCTTAGCATATCCAAGATGACTGTGTTCTTCCATTTGTCGCCTGCCAAATAGCATTCATACAGTTTTCTGCTGTTGGTTTGTCTCTCTGCAATGTGCCTTAGCAACTAAGCGTGAACTCGAGCCTTACTGGTGACGGCATTCTAATTTCAAATCCTGACGAATAATACGGTTTACCGATGCAACAGAGCAGTGGTCCGTTGAGTTGGCAAAGTCTCCATAAGAACTAGCCACTTCACTGTTCGAATGTTAGCATTAGAATGGGAAGAACGGGAGTGTGCTTTTCGTTCAGCAGCGCTGCACTCTTGATAGTTTGGATCCATTTGTCTTCTGATAACTTTTGTTATACCATTCTTGGAAAAAATGAAATCTTTTCCCTTACATTGTTCTATTCAACGTCGGAAAGGCTACGATATAGCCCTCCCAGAACGATTCAATTTTTGACTGCATTTTGGCAGCAGATTCGAATATGAAGAACGGAATGATAAGTTCGATTGTTATCGAACTCGCGTGTAACCTTTCACGAGGCTGGCCCATGATATGATGCTTTATAAAAAACAATACAGTTAAATTTATATATCAGAAATCCTGTAAGGTGTCTTATTAAGTAGCAGAAGAATGGCGCACTTATTGATTTTACAATGTCCGTCTGTCCGTTCCCTTCTAACGCGTTACTATAAACATGAAACAACCTAACCGTCACCACAAACATGAAATAACTCTCCATATTCTATATCTGTGAACTATTATAGCTGTCTTCATTTTAATTTTCTCCTGGTAGCAATATGAATACTACGAGGTAGAGCATCAAACTTCCACAATATGTGCTGCTATATTATATGTATGACATTTTAACATATTACAAATGCCCACTCCTTTGCATAGTTGTGTATAGTGATTCAAAGTTAAAAAGCTTCTTTTTAAAACACCCTAAAATTATAAAACGCAGTATTATAAATTCAGGTATTAACAGAATTTAGAAATATTCAGTCTTGAAAAATGTTAATAGAATTAAAAAAGTATCTCTATTTTCCTTAAGCCTTTAAATGATTAATAAAAATATTGAGTTCAACAAACGTTTGGATGTTAATCACAAAAAGTGTATATATGGAACTTCTTGATTAATGTGTGCTCTTTTTACAATGACGAGATGATAAGAGATGTGCAGTCAGATAAAATTTATTGAATATTTAATTGAAAAATATGCAAAGCTGCAGGTTGCTCTTAAATGAAAACCCATTGAAGACAAATCTGGCAATTAAAAATTTTTCCTATACAAAAATTTACTTTTAAAAATAAGTTTATAATTTAAAACTATTAAACCATTCAATCTTTGTCATCATATACCATCGAGACTTTTATCTCGTACCTTTTTGAACTACTCTTTGTAAATCTACTTTTAGGTTTTTATACCCTATCTGCTGTCTTGGCTGTTCTGAATGCGCTTTTGAACACCATCGCTACTTCTTTGGCTCGCTTTTTTAACATCCCCACCTTTTCTGTGTCTCACTGTCTGTCCTTCGCTTATAAATCGGTGACATTCCTAGGAAACCTTTGACTACAGCATTGAAGAGATGCCAGTGAATTCCGAGTGCACCAGGAAGTCATAAAAATAAGGTCATTTCTCGCTTGTCACTTGTGTCAGTCCACTTGTATATTGGCTAAAACTTTCTCTTTCTCGCTTTCTTTCTTCCTTCCTTCCGTTCCTTAACCCTTCCTCTTTCTGAGGCACTTTTTTCTTCTTTTTTAGGATGGAGAATTGAAACGGAGGAAGGAAAAGTAAGGCTTGGACAGCACATCGCGATAGAAATTTCAAATGCTCACTGGTCACGGTAGAAACTTTAACTGTTCTCGCCTCAGGTGTCGTTTATTTATTCACGGGCAAGGTTAAGAAGGCATTACACTTAGTAAAAAAAATCCAAATTAATTACTGGAAAACAAGAAGAAGAAAACAAGAAAGGAATTTTCTCGTTTTTTTTGTTTTTTTTTTTACTACGGTGAAACAAAGTGTATTATTTATTTCACTTTGCCGACACTTGATTCCAGAACTTTTTTTTTTTATTATGTCAAACATTGAAAAAAAAGAAATATTATCATTAAGTATAAAATGTCGACATTTAAAAGTACAGATTACTTTTTGAATTTGTAAAAAGTTGAAACAAACATTTCCTGACACATTTATAAAATTAAATTACATGCATATATTTATATCAATCCTTAAAGTTTTTTCTCATTTTTACCAAATGATGATATAAGACGATGTTACAAGATCGATGATATTAATAAAAGATGGACATTCTTAACTTTTCTACTAAAATATTCATTAATAACTGCAAAATGTGTATAGGAGGAATTTTTTTCATGTCATACGTCCATAAGTGAAAGTTTAAATTTTCCGTTACTATTTTCTATATTTAAAATATTGATGGTTAATGAATAGCAGCTCTACTGTTCAGAACTGCTTTATTTCTTTACAGATGGTACTGATTCAGTGAAGATGTTTTCACTTCCTAATACTGAGTATGTAAATTTTACTTATAAAGCTATATTGCTATTACAAATTTCTCAGTAATGTTTATGTGATTATACTCTACAAAAGCAGAGTTATGTTATAGACAGACTAAATGATTTGTTTTATAAAGTAATTACTTTAGGGATCATTACTGAATGTGACAGAGACATTCGAAATAATTCAATACATACTCTCTCAAGTACATATATATCAAATAAAACCAGAGTTTCACACAGCATGCTGGACGCCGAGTGGACATCAATTCGCGGAAGCATGACTGAATGTTTATGGGCGGACCTGGTAAGGTAAGAGGCTCTTGTTTGATATTTTCTAGAGTGGGTTTCCATTTTACACTGGTGTCCATAAAGTGAGGGATTAGAAAAATGAGGCCCTTCGTGCGTCCGATCAGTACCAAACTTGGTCCTATAAACACAATTATATCAAGAAATACACAGGTGACAGCACGACTGGTGACGAAACACACTTAGCTCATTGACCTTCCGACACAGGTCATAGTGCACGTGCTATAAAGAAAGTGTTTTTTAACTTTCATTGGCAATTGAGCATTCGATAATTGTTGCTAATGGGTCATCGTGTCAATTTGGAGAGTGAATTGAGAAGGCGGGAAAATTGGTTGAAGGATATCAGGTGCTGAACATGCCAACTAGTGTCATTTCAAGACTGTGGATACAGTTCCGATAGGATGAAACACTCGCAGGCAATTTAGCCAGGGTCGTTCAAGGGTCACTATGCCCAGACAAGACTACTACCTTGCTCTGTCTACCCATAGAAGGAAGCAAAGCACAGCCAGGGACATTTGTCAGAAAGCTGTCAGCGGTCACTGGGTTTAATATTTGCAGGCAAACGAAAACGTCCACGCAATTGGCGTATATGCTCCATGACCAATGAGGTGCGTCCTGTTGACCCAGGGACACAATAGAGAACAGTTGGCTTGGTGCATTGAACATGGACAGTGGAGTCAGGTCGTGTTCTCGGTTGAGTCCTGGTACAGCCAGGAATCTCATTCTCGACGTGTTCACATCTAGAGAGAGCATTGGACATGGTCCAACCTGACTAACATCATTGAACATGACCGTTATAGTGGTGGCAATGTGATCATGTAGGCGGGTATCATGATAGGTTCCAGTACACCACTACAATTTTCCGACAGAGGGGTCATAACTGGCCAAGTTTGTTGGGATAGTGTCCTGCCACATTTTTCGTCTCTGCAGGAGTACAGTTGGTCCAGAGTTACTCTACATGAACGATAATGCTCGTCTGCATCGGGCTGCCATAGTGGATGCTTATCTGGAACATAAGAACATCCGGCTCATAGATTGGTCAGCACGGTCCCCGGAATTAAACTCCAACACAAATGGGACGTGATGCGAGCACCACCTCCGCGAAAACTGCAGGACCTACCATTCCCCAACTATTATTGAATAGTAGCACGTTGTGCTTCGTGCTTTTCTGTATGGGGGTGGGGGGCACAAAGCATACTAAACGTTGCCTACAGTTTACAAAACTAGAGGATACAAGTTTGCTACAAGTTATTTGCTACAAGTTTTTGTGTCAGGGGTGTTCATGCATTTATGTTGTTGCATCCTCAGCGGTGCTACCACCTTGTGGATAATGCTGAAATTGTGTTTACATGTCATAGAGAACAACCTTACCAAATTTTGTGCTGATCGGAAGTACGGAAGGGTTCCATTCTGCAAATCCCTTAACTTATGTACTATGATAGGGAAAGTAACATTTTTTTACAATTATGTTGATTGGGGCAATTTATTAGTAACTCCAAGTGACTTGAAACTTGCAGATTCTATTTTTTTACATCTTTACTAAATACAGGGCTAGTTAAAAAGAATAGGACAAAAGGAAAACACTTCTAAGACGATTTTATTTAAAATACAACAAAACTACAGGTATGTATTGATAGATGAACTCTCCAAGTTTCTTACCATCTTTACAGATGTTCTATATGGTCGCCCCTTGTGACACGGCAGATGTCAATTCGGTATTCAAGTTCATTCCATACCCGTTCCAGCATATCCTCTGTAATGGAAGCGAATGCATCACGTATTTGCTGTTTTAACTCGTCGAAGTTCTGCGGCAATGGAGGCATGGAGACAGTGTCCTTCACATATCCCCAAACGAAAAAGTCGGAGGGTGTTAGGTTGGGTGACTGTTGGGGCCATAACATCAATGGAACATAATTCAATCCACCATGGCCAATCCAATGTCCTGGAAGGTGTTCGTTGAGGTACTCGCGGACCTTTGTGTGCCAATGAGGAGGATCACAGTCTTGCTCAAATACGAAATTGGGCACTTCTTCTAACTGGAGAACAACCATGCTGAGAGCATGTCGAGGTACGGTATGCCTTTCACGGTTTGCTCGGATAAACAGAAAGGTCCAAACACTTGACAGTTGGTTATCGCACAGAAGACCAGTCGGTTGCCGAATCCTTCCTCCTGTAGTCGTTCTTGCATTTCTTTGCAAAATGCTCGACGTTTTGGGTGGTCACCAGGCTCTGGTGCTTGTACCGTATGGAATTCATACGGCTTGAACTGCAAATGCCTGCGTTCACGCGCTACACAGTTTTTTGTGGCAAATTCAATTCTCTGCTTGCTCGAATCGCCGACTTTCTGGGACTGCGTTCAAAATTTGCACGAATGCTTTCCACAGTTTCGTTGGAAACAGACAGTCATCCTCTGCTTTAGCTCTTGCATAAGCAGCCCATCTCCTCAAATTACTTTACCCACCTCGTAATGGAATGTCGGCGAGGTGGTTCCTTGCCATACTTGATTCGAAAATGTCACTGGACAGTCATTACCGACGATGTTTTAGCATACTCCATCTCACAAAATGCTTTTTCCGCGCCTGATGCCGCCATTTTGGAATCAGCACCCCTAGCGGGCAAAACGCAAATGGTGGACTTCACAGCATTGCCAACTAAAACTTGGAGAGTTGATCTATCAATACGTACCTGTAGTTTATATATATTTTAAATAAAGTCGTCTTAGAACTGTTTTCTTTTTGTCCTATTCTTTTAGACTACCCCTGTATACCATCCAAGTTAAGTGGCTAATAATAATAGTTTGTTTCGCTTTGAGTTGGATAGAATTATTTCAAGCTACAGGAGTTCCCGTTTTCCATATAATGCCATATCATTTTGGAATAATCTTCCCTATGTAATTAGACAAACTATTATTAAATGTAACTCATCTACATGTTCATGCCGTTCAAGTATTGGACACCTTCTTAATGGACTTGCAGAAAAAGTTTTAGTTTTTAGCTTTTATTGTATTCCATGTACGGTGTTTTTACCCACTTTTATCCATATGGGATGCTTCAATAATAATTAAAAATAATAATAATAATAATAATAATAATAATAATAATAATAATAATTTTCGGACCAAATTTGAACTCAAGAAATATCTGTACTAGTGTGGAAGCCGCTCAATGAGAATATTATAAAAGCAGCACCATTCTCCCAGAATAAAAAACTGCAAAAATTGCATTAAAGCGGTTATAATCGCCTGAGGTTCTGTGACAAAATATTAATATTTTACATAAAATTGTGGTAGTGTAGTATTTTAAGTATAGTTACATTTTTAATTAGGAATTATAGTTTGTATCACTATATAGGGTGCAACCAAAGGGTACGGCCAAACTTTCAGGAAACGTTCCTCAATGTACAGAAAGAAAATTTGTTATACTAGGCAAATAACCGGCACTTTGCTGTCGGCAGGTCACAAACTTAAAACTTTAAATTGCTTAAGGGCGGTTCACATTCAGCGGCTTCGCGAAGTGAAGCGTTTTCCCGAATCCATGTGTTATCTAGGCGTCACAAAGTGGCGCGTGTTAAAATGCGGAGCCGTTTCACATTCAGCGGGAACAAAGCGGGGAGCTAGGCTAACTTCCTTCTCTGCATTCAGCCTGCGTCCCCCCCCCCCCCCCCAATAGGTGAACTCCGCTCTGATTGGATGTTCGATGAGTTGTTCTTTCATCCAGTCTCTGTTGCTTTCTAGACATCGTGTTTAAATATCGTGATAACATGGCTTTCTTGGCGTCGTGTACATGTATATATTTTTTTAAATTAGGAAAATGATAGAAAACGAGGCACACATGCACAGAAAACACGCTATCGGCAAATTTCTATATGGCCGACTGACTGGCAGAAGTGGGTTAGAAACATTTGCTAATGATTCTGGGACTGGAGAGCTGCTCACTCGAAGCTGAATGGCTGCGCATGAGTAGCGACTTCTGAAAATTCCAACACGGTTGGAATTCGAAAACCCGTGACATTGTCAGCTCTAACCCGCTTTCCGCCACGAATTCGCTGAATGTGAAACGGTTCCGCCAACCAAATTCGCGTCCAATGCGCCAGATATGGCGAATTCGACGCGAAATCGCTGAATGTGAACCGCCCTTTACACGTTTGAAATATGCAAGAATTTGATACAATTGTATAATACTAGTATCCCCTGGAAGTCATCGTACCCTGATACGACCATCGATGTGACGAATAAGAAATCGTGATTCATCCGACCAGGCAACTCTCTTCCACTTATCCATGGTCCAGTCTCGATGTTCCCCCGGGCTCACTGTAGACATAGTTGACAATAAAAGCTTGGTCAACAGAGGCACACGAGTGGGTTGTCTGCTGCGCAGTCCTATATTCAACAGTGTCCACTGAACTGTGTGTTCCGAAACCCTTGAACTTGGACTTGCATTGTATTGGGCTGTCAGCTGTGCCACTCTCTGGCGCCAATCTTGCTTTACCAAGCGGAACAGTCTCCAATGTCCTTTTTCTTCAATGACACGTGGGCGTCCAACACCTTGGCGTCTACTGCTGGTTTAACCACCATTTATCCACCTTGCATAAATACTAACAACATTACATAGTGAACAGCCTACTAGTTGTGCAGTTTTGGAGATACTCGTTCTGACTCTTTGGACCATTGCAATCTGCCCTCTATCAAATTCACTTAGATCAGCAGCCTTTCCCATCACTCGCAAAATTAAGTGCAAGACTGTTTCCTTACCTTCTCCAGCAGCAGTTAAATACCATTCTCACTTTATTACGTGCCCTCCACGTGATCCGGACGAATTCATTTACCAATGTGGTGATGGTCATAATGTTTTGGCTCTTCATTGTATTTCTTCTTCTGGAAAATAAATTTCGGCACCTTGTAATTTAATATTTGATCTCTGGTACCAAAGGACAACAGATTCCAGGAAAAAATAGTGTTGTGTGGAAAAATGATTCTAAAAATTTAGAACTAGAAATTTTGGTCCTAAGTTTTTAATTTTGTGTAGAACGAGTACAATTAAGAATCATTAACCAGTCTTTCACATAAAGTAAAGGATGCTTGCTTTCGGTAAGAACTTTGTACAGTTCTTTAAGGCGTGCTTCCGCTATGATATAATGTAACGACCCTTTGAACTGTCCATTCGGGGGTTATTAAATCTAATCTATTTAGGATTCTTAAGACCGACGGAATCTGGTAAAAAGTTTATTATATCAGGTTAACAGAAGAGCAGAAGGAGCTCCCAAAACAATATAATACGTGTAAGTTGAAAACCGAGGAGTCTAATCTTTCCTAACTAAATTGTGTATCTTGAAGGTAATTTAAAGGAAGGTAAACGTATCTCTCGAACAATTTCCCCCTGTAGGGTTTGCTTTTTATTCATGTTTTGTCACAAAGATCCATTACATACCTTTTTGTTAAATTCATGCATAACTTAAAATCCCAGGACTAGAGCTTTTTACATTTCTCCTTTTTCCTAACAGGGTGCTGAGAAAAAACAAATATATATATATTTCTACCAAAGGTAATTAATTAACAAATCAAAGTTCAAAGTGTATTGTCCTCCTTTTCCTTTTAAGCTAGTCGGTTTCAGCGTCTGACAATTATAAATTTTCAGGAAGTGACTTTCCTAACAAAAATTAAACATTCTCATTCATAAGAATTATCACGGTAACTCCATCGAGAACTTTCTTTGGGTAAACGTTCTATTTTCTAAGAATTCTGGCGGTGTTTTCCCCAAGAAGTCTTATCCCTCATCAAGGAGAATCTGCAACTTTTCTTGGGGAGACTTTAACATCTTCCCATCACCGGAAGCCAGAAACATCTAAGCGATTATCTTGC
>JAHWFO010012769.1:851734-875224 GCA_023313115.1 Rhysida immarginata
TTTTAATATCTATACATATAATAAAACTGTAGAACCGTGATGTCTGTTCATTGAAAATATTTGCCTAAATCTGATTGCGGGTGATGTAGGGAGTGTAAGTGAACACAACAAAATCATTTTTCAAATTTTTGTTTGTTTATCTGTTTGAACACGCTAATCTTCAAAACTACTTGACCAATTTTCATGGGGTTTTCACAGGTAACTTCAGCGTTGCTTGGGGCAACATATAGGCTTTACTTCATCAAAATCAGCTAAAAAAAAAAAGATATCTTAATTTAAAGTTTTAGGAGTGTAAACAGCCATAGCCTACAAAGATCTGATTAATAGCTCGCTGCCCTATTGTTGCAATGATGCGAAATTTTGAACAATAACCTTCTCGCTTTGCCACCTGGTAGAGATGATAGTGATCTCTCAACTTTGCTGTGGATAGTTGTTTACTATCTTATGCGGATTCCAGA
Organism: Rhysida immarginata; assembly: GCA_023313115.1. Taxonomy (NCBI): domain Eukaryota; kingdom Metazoa; phylum Arthropoda; class Chilopoda; order Scolopendromorpha; family Scolopendridae; genus Rhysida; species Rhysida immarginata. The sequence continues at coordinate 852,193 of JAHWFO010012769.1, forward strand.
AAGACATTTTCCATATTTTCATATTGTATTGGAGTGTTTACTGACCGCTGGTCCACAGAAAAAATTTCCGACCCACGAAAAATAACCTTAACTTCATACAGTCGAACTTCCGTATAAAGAAATCATTGGCCATACCTCAAAAACTTTGCTTTACAGAAAATTTGTTATACAGAAACGTAGTTAATACTCAAGATTTACATGTTTATCTGGGTTGGGACCAAAGTAAAAGTTCTTTATAGGGAAAAAAGTCGTTATATGATTGAACAGACACAAAGACAGACTAAATAGCAAGTTTGGTAATTAATTTATTTAACACCTACGCGTTTCGTGGAAACCACATCTTCAGGATAGGATACAATTACGTTCAGTCAAGACAATCGAACAGTGAAGTGAAAAGAAAGATGCGAGTGGTCCAGGAGCCAAGCTCAATTTGCACGCTCCCCAAAGAGTAAACCAGTGGAGGTACACTGAACTGGGTGAGAACCTGATGAACCTCTTTAGTCCTCCAGAGAATAAGTCCCAAGAAAGGACGAGAGTCAGACTGTAGATTGACGAATAGAATCCCCAAAAATCAGTAGGATCTAAAAGATCCAATAGTTGGGGAAGACAGCCTTGTTAACGTCATCAAAGCAGACATCCATGATATGGCGGGGTCTTCGAAACCTGAGGGGACCCTGAACAACGAGTGGGTGGTCCAGGATACCAGAAACCAGGGTGTTTTCATGATTCTCCATCTTGGGTAGCATGTTCTTCATAAGTGTCTGGACAAAGGTGCCTATGTGGTTCATCCCCAAATCGTCATAGATAGAGTGGTTGTTGGCATCTCTTCTGTCAAGTTGGGCAATGGATCGGAGAGCAACATTTTGGAAGGTCTGGAGATGCTTCCACCTAGATGTGCAAATAGAAGCCCGAGCAGGCATCCCATGAAGCAAAATATTACGAACACAACCTTGTATATCAAGAGTTTGTTATCTACACCAAGAGCGCTGTTTCGCCCCAGAAGTGCAATTCAACTGAACTTCGCTTTCTTTGCCTTGTTGAGCGCGTATTGGACTTGGTCGTTCCAGTTTAGTTTGGAGTCGATCATGACACCAAGATATTTATTATAGCTTTTTACCCACTCAAGTTTCTTGCCAAATAAGAAGAGGGGCTTTGGAGGGTTTTTGCATTTGCGAGTGATAAACATGACCTTGCACTTTTTGACATTCAGCTTTAATCGCCACTTAGTGAACCAGCTCTCGCACTGATGTAATGCTTTTTGAAGTCGAGTGATGACATGTGCTGGGTTTCGTGCTCTGTCTTGGGGCCAGCCTTATTCAACTTCTTTATCCATGACTTTCCCAAGTTTGTTTGCTGACGATGGGTCCATCATGACTTGGGCACGAAACCTCCAAAACACTGAACATAATAAGTCCTTCCTAAGTCTGAAACGTATCGGTCCACTTGCTGTAGCAGTTGAATTATTTAGGGGTAACAAAAGGCCATTGCAATGTTACAATTGCTTACCTTTTGGGCACGTGTCTCAGGGTTGCACCGAGTCACCACGTTGCAACAAGTGCGCAGGCGATCATCAATCAAGGAACTGTACAAATATAAAAGGTAAAGACCCGCCTAAATGTATTCGCTGTGAAGGCTAGCACACAAGCAGCTATACAAAATGCCCCAAATACCCACAAGTCAATAGAAATAGAATATACACAGTGCATGCCTTATCATCTGACCACCTCCCTGTTGCTTTAAATTTCGAGGAGATAAATATCGATCTGAGGGTAAACTTTCGTTACAAGCAGGACTGGAAATTTTTTAGGGAACTTTTAAAAGATAGTAGTATTCCATATCAGGATCCAGACAGCAGCAATGACATCGACGAAAATGTCAAAAATGTCACTATTCTCATGGCTTCCGATGCTAGTGCTTCTCCAGTTGATTGTAAGCGGCCAGACCATCTTGAGCTTCCTCCCCGCATCAGGCAGACACTATTCAGGAAAAAAATACTTACAGAAGACTGTGGCAACGTACCAGGCTCCCGCATTTCAAGACGAAATACAACAGGCTATCGCGGAAGGTGAGCGAGCAGATCCAGGACTACGGAATCAAAGGTGGAATGACAAGATCAAGAGTCTGTCCGTCCAAGACAATTCTCTTTGGAATACTGTCAGGGCCCTTAAAAGCAACAGGGCCATTGAACTACCTCCTCTACTTACAGAAAGCGGCGATTTTGTTAGCAGTGACCAGGACAAGGCTCAGCTCATCGCTGACTCATTGAAAAGTCAATTCAATGCGCCCAAGGAGGACTGTCTGGTTAATATTAATGGTGAGGTCAAAGAAGTATGTCACAAGTTTGGCTTCTCTCAACGCGCTCTTATTCATCCTAATATCATTGGCACCTTTGAGATTTTGAACACCATTAAGCACCTGAAAAACAAAAAAGCAGCCGGCATTGACACCATCACCAACAGTGCTCTGAAGAATTTGCCTCTTAATGTTGTTTGCATTATCCCCTGGATCATGAATGACTGCTGGCTAAACGGTCACTTCCCTAGCGCCTGGAAGGACTCAATCATCCTCACTATTCCCAAGCCGGGACTGCATCCTGCTCTTCCCATCCGCTACAGGCCCATTAGCTTACTGCCAGTGCTCTCCAAGCTCTTTGAGCGAACTATTCTCAAGAGGTTCAACGACTTCTGCGAGGCAAACAACCTTATTCGTGAAGAGCAATTCGGCTTCTGCACAGCTCACTCCTGTCAGCTCCAGGTATGGAGGCTTTTTGCTGATTTGAACGGTCCTCTCAATCTTTCTATGTTTGGTGGTATCATCTTTCTTGACGTTCAAAAGGCCTTTGATCAAGTCTGGCATGATGGACTCATTTATAAAATGATTACTTGTGGCTTCCCTGATGACCTGATTGCCTTGGTTCGCTCCTTTCTGACAAACAGGACCTTCCATGTTAAGGTTGGTGACTCTTTGTCTGACCCTTCTGATGTTAATGCTGGTGTTCCCCAAGGCTCTGTCTTGGGGCCTACCTTGTTCAGTTTCTTTATCCACGACTTTCCTAAGTTTACAAAGTGCAATCTCTATTTGTTTGCTGACGACGGGTCCATCATGACCTGGGCACGTAATCCAGTCCACGTCATCAGCCGTCTGCAAAAAGTTTTATACCAGTGTGAGAGCTAATTCTCTAAGTGGCGCTTACAACTGAATGTTAACAAGTGTAAAGCCATGTTCATCACACGCAAACGCAAAAACTCTGCAAGGCCCCTCATCCTACATGGTAGGAAGCTTGAGTGGGTTAAAAATTATAAGTACCTCGGAGTTGTGATTGATTCCAAGCTCAAATGGAACGACCATGTCCAATATTCGCTTAACAAGGCTAAGAAAGCGAAGTTTAGTCTCATCGCGCTACTGGGGCGAAACAGCGCTCTCAGAGTGGACAGCAAACTCTTGTTATACAAGGTAGTGATTCGTGCCATTTTACTTCATGGTATGCCTGCTTGGGCTTCCATTTGCAAATCGAGATGGAAATATCTTCAGACCTTCCAAAATGTTACCCTCCAGTCCATTGCTCAACTAGACAGAAGAGTTGCCAACAATCTCTCTATCTATGAAGATCTGTTGGTTCCTATATTCAAACACTTCTCAGGAACATGCTGCCCAAGATGAAAACACTCTGGTTGCTGGTATCCTGGATCACCCACTCACTATCAGGAGTTCCCTCAGGTTTCGAAGACCCCGTCATATCTTGGATGTCAATTTCGAGAACATTAACAAGGCCGAATTCCCCAACTACTGGATCTGCTAGATCCTTGTTTTTCGGATTCGCTATTCGTCATTCCACAATCCGATTCTCGTCCCTACCATGAAAGGACTCCTCTCTGGATGACTTAAGAGGTTCATCAGGCTTCTTTCCTATTTCAGTGTACCTCATTTGGTTTACATTTTGGGCGAGCATGTAAAGTGAGCTAAAGGCTCCTGGACCACTCGTACTACCTTTTTCACTACACTCATCGATTGTCGATTGTCGTTGACTGAACGTAGTTGTATCCTACCCTGAAAATGTGGTTTCCACGAAACGCGTAGGTGTTAAATAAATTAATTACCAAACTTGCTATTTAGTCTGTCTTTGTTTCTATTGTTAGAAAGCAAGTAAGCCCATGATGCAACCTCTTGTTATATGATTGTTCATTATAGAAAGGTTCGACTGTATTACAACATAAACTTCAAAAGTAATTTTCAACAAGAACTTTTGTAACAAAAATGAACCGACTTCATGGGTCTAAAACCTTCCCAGAAAAATATTCAGTCGAATAGCGAAAAATCCATCCAAATCGGATCAATAGTTTTTGAGAAAATCGCGAATATACATACGAGATATATACGGGTCAAACAGAGAACCTCCTTTTTTGAAGTCGGTAATAAAGTAATTGGAAGTTTAGTTTAGCTTACATATATATAGATATTACATATGAAAAAGAATTATGAAAAAAAGAATTGATGAACACAAAAAATGATATAAAAAAATGTAATGAAAATAACCAATTATATCTACATAAGAAAAACAAAAATCATGAAATTGATTGGGAAAATACAAAAATTTTAGGAACTGAAGAACATTGGCAAAAAAGATTAATTAAAGAAAGCTACCATATAACCAAATCAAAAAATTGTCTAGCCCATCAATCATATAAATTAGATAAAAAATGGGAAATATTGTAATAAAAATTTTAAACCTTATAATAAATCTTTTTAATTACTATCTTTTCACTTATTAATTTAAAAAAATTTGTTAATTATATTCTTATATTTTTTTTAATATTTTATAAATATAATCATAATCAATTTATTATAAAAATATGTAAATATACCTTTAATCAATTATAAATAACAATATACAAAAATTCTTTGATTATAACAATTTAAAATGATCAAACAAAAGATGTAAACAATTAATTGATGTAATAATACCTCTCAACAATGTATCTTTTTAAACTTATAGTCTTATCTTTTACTGAGAGAAGAATTCAGTTATACTTTCAAAAAAATTTTTATACCTGAAGAAGGTCTTTGTAAATAAAATGACCGAAAGGCCTCGTATCATTTATTCCCTTTGTTATTTTGTGATGTCTTTTTTACTATTCTCTTCTTAACTATTATACATCACTTATTTTCTTTCTCTAGATATTACATAATACGAGGCATGTTTTTTAAGTAAGTACCGTTTTGCGATTCCGCCGCCGCAGCGCTACGGTCGGCGTTCCGCGCATGCGCGCTGGTAACTACATCTCTTGTCTACGCACTGAAGCCATTACAGTCTGATTCTTCATTGTATACGTTGTTTACTGAGTGTTTAAGATGCCTCCGACAATCGTGAGTCCCGCCGATTGTGAAGTACGGGCTGTTATACGATTTCTTAGTGCACAAAACCCAACGTTTAGGCAGTGCATTGACTTTCCTTGAGCGGTACCACGATGAAGGTGAAGATTTTTTAGACCAAATTTTTACTGGTGACGAAACATGGGTGGCCTACGTCACACCAGAATCGAAACAACAATCCATGGAATGGCGACATTCATCATTACCCAAAAAAGTGAAGTTTAAGCAAACAATTTCTGCCCGGAAAATCATGTGCACAGTTTTTTGGGACAGAAAAGGAGTATTGCTAGTGGAGTTTCTGCCTCGTAATGAGACAATCAATGCAGCGTCTTATTGTGAGACATTGAACAATCTGCGTCGTGCAATCCAGAACAAAAGACGTGGCAAGTTGAGTAAGGGTATCGTTTTGCTGCATGACAATGCCCGTCCACATGTGGCTAATCGGACCAAAGATCTCATCAAATCTTTTAAATGGGAAACTCTAGATCATCCTCCATACAGCCCTGATCTGGCGCCCAGCGACTACCATTTGTTCCTGCACTTGAAGAAACACCTGGGTGGTCAGCGTCTTCAAGACGATAACGAAGTCAAAACATTTGTGATACAGTGGTTAACAAGTCAGGCGGCAGAATTTTATGAGGAGGGTATTCAAAAACTGGTGCCACGTTATGACAAGTGCCTCAATATTCACGGAAATTATGTAGAAAAGTAGATTAAGGTACAGGCTTTCATGTAAAAATAAAATTATTGCGATATCTTTGCACGTCTTTTTTTAATTCCAAAACGGTACTTACTTAAAAAACATGCCTCGTATATAGACAGGCGAATACGAATCATTACGAATGCAAACTAACATTGAATTACTTGGCTATTGTATATGGAATTACTGATTTTGCTTTATGATTTGGGCGCCTACTCATTACATTTTGAATTGGTTATGTTTACGAATAGAAATGATTCGAAAACGGTCGAGTTTTTCTCAATACCCTAGAATGGATAAAAGACTGAGGACTATGCGATCTGAAAAATCCAATGAAGATCGTGAGGCGAGATTTGCTGCGGATCGACAACCTCAGGCTTTAACTCGCTCTTTGGAAACTCCTTTGAAAGCGAGGCGCGACATAACTCTGATCTAGAGCGTTGTGCATTATCTCGCTCCTCAGAAACCTTCACATAAAGATAATCCCGCCTAAGTTCGCAGCATGTTCGCACAGCTGCTTCACGGTCTCTCGAAAGCAGTGACCAAAGGGTAGCGCGAATCAGCGCTGATCGTGAGCGCTATTTATTATCTCGCGCTTCAGAAATGTTTAAGCAGCGTTAGGAGTAACAATGTTTAAGTAATGATCGAGATCGTTACAATATTTCTAGAGCTTTAGTAAGTGATGACCAACACCAGCGGCGTTTAGAATTAGTTAGGGTGAGTCATGAATGCACTCATCAATATCGTGAGGATTTTACAGTGAGTGAAAGGGAGAGAGTAGATGGAATAAGACAGGCAGAGACAGAAGAACAGCGCCAATCTCGCCTAGCCGCTGATCGACTTCAACATTGGCTAAATAGAATGTTAATAACGTCAGAAGACTCAGAAGAATCTCAAGAAATACTTGCAGGGCAAGCCGAGCTTCCTTAGGTTGATAAAAAAGTGCATTTACGTATAATCCTATGATTGATTATGCCACATTTGCTTCAATTGGTGGAATGGTCCTAAATTGTACATTTTGTGAGACTCTAAAATAGCAAAAAAGAAACGGCTGGAATGTCTTACTCGAATGGAAAAGTGCAAATTGAAATTTTTCAGAACCCCCCTGAGATCTTAAAATCTCTGCTGAATGGTGACCATCCACAATCAGAGCACTTTTTGGATAACATCCGTGCGTATAATAATTAAAGCTCTAGATTAGGAAAATGTTTTTATTCTGAATTAGGGGACATTAAAACCAAATAATCAATATTCTTTTTCCCCCAATCTGTTTCCCTTGAGTCGTTATTTGGACCTAAAGACGGGACACCAATTATGAAACACCCTGTATGCACGAGTGTACGCAGTACGCTTTCCGTTATGTATGAAAATATGGAAAGCCTGATCTTTTTATTACATTCACAACAAATCTAAAGTGGAACGAAATCACTCAAGAACTTTTTGCAGGACAAGGGTCGTATGATCGTCATGATATTATTTCTAGAGTTTTCCACAAAAAACGCGTTTTTGGGTCAGCTTTGTGCTTCATGTACAGCGTTGAGTGGCAAAAGCATGACCTGCCTCACGCACACATCCTTCTGTGGCTAGAAGAAAAAATACGTCACAAGATGTCGATAGGCTGATAAGTGCTGAATTCCCGGACCGTAAGACAGATCCAACACCGTAAGAAACACGTGATTCACGGTCCTTGCCGGGCATCAAACAGAAACTCTCCTTGCATGCAGGACGGCTGCTGTTCTAAACGATATCAAAGAGCACTGGTAGAGCAAACTATAACGGGAGAAAATGGATACCCGTCCAGTGTTCGACGCTAACCTGAGCAAGATGAGTTTACAGCAACAATAAGATCACGTGGCCAAGGAATTGTTTTGACAATAGATGGGTCGTACCCTATTCGCAGATATTATTTAAAACATTTCAAGCTCACGTTAACGAAAGACACCTGCACGTGATTCATCTCGATGTTCACCTTGGAGGACAACGAATATATTTTCACCCTCAAAACGTTACAGATCGATTAGAAAACTCCAGACAAACAACTTTGTTGGCATACATTCGGCTTTGTGAAATCGATGATTTTGCGAGAACTATGTTGTATGATGAAATTCCGTCATACAATAATTACGACAACCAGCGAGGTTTCTTTAATTGTAGAAGGCGTGGTAGAGCTGTAGATGGCGAGCCCAGCATATTTAAATAATACTTTATCGGAAGAGTGTACACGGTTCATCCAAACAATCCCGAATGTTTCAACTTGCTCTTGCTTTTACATACAGTGCGGGGACCCACTTCTTTAGCCGATCTATGAACGATGAACGGGGTCGAATATCCCACTTACTGTGATGCTTCTGGAGAGCTACACTTACTTGATGATGACAAGCACTGGGATGAGGCTCTGGCTGAATTATGCGTGAGTGACAGTTCACCTCGCTTGCATCATTTGTTTGCCGCTTTGCTGATATTTTGTGTCCTTCTGATGCTGAAGTGTTGTGGCAAAAATTTCAAGATAAGCTGGCGGTAGACTTTTATAGAAATATCGGGCAAAATATTGAAAGCGAACTGAACGATAGACTGCGTAGTAATGCTCTTAGTATCAATGCTTGGTGGCTATTCAAAATTTGGTTACGTCTATAGGAGGAAATTCTCTCCCCCAGTAAGGCTTGCCAGCGCCATTAGTAGAAGGTGAACGCATCAACAGAGAGTACGCTATAAGTTATAATCCAGCAGAACTTGCTGAAACCTTGCAAAACGGCGTCTGAAAAATAACGGGAGAACAGTGCACAGTATTTCAACGCATTTGTCAGAGTGTCAACAATAATATGGGAGAAATTCGGTTTTTGTATGCATCTGGTGGGACAGGAAAAGCATTCATCACTAAAATCGTGTTGGCACAATTGCGAGCCCAAGGAAAATATAGCTTTTATTGTGGTACCACTTTGTTACCCGGTGATAAAATTGCCCATACAATGTTTAAAATCCCGATAGATTTGGATATCAGTGATCTCCCAGTATGTGATATATCCAGAAAAGTGACAAAGCCAGGGTTATACGCGATTGCTGCTTAATAATATGGGACGAGTGCACCATGGCTAATCGAAAAGCAGTTGAGGCGGTTGATAGAACCCTCAGAGATATTCAACAAAATGATCAACCCATGGGTGGTGTTACAAACCGTTTTTGTTGTGATTTTAGGAAGACATTACCAGTTGTACCTTGTGGGGAACAAGGGCAGATGAGATAAGAGCATGCTTGAAGAGTTCATGTGTGTGGCGACACATCACGCGGATGCACTTAATAGTGAACATGCGGGCGCGAATAGGAGACAACACAAATTTACAGTTTTCCGATTTATTTTTAAAAATTGGCGAGGGCACATATCAGGAAGAACATAGTCAAATCGCTTTGCCTAGTAATTTATGCCGTACAGTGATTTCACTTCAAGACATCATCTCTTCCGTTTATGGTGAACAAATGCAAACAACAACTCATTATAACTCTTTGCTTTGTGAAAGGGCTGTATTGAAACCTCGAAACGATCAAGCTGCAAGAATTAACTCGGCCATATTTACTCATTTTGAGAGAGAAAATGTAGAGTATATCTCTATTAACAGAGTTACGGAGCAAGATGACTCTACTAATTATCCAGTCGAATTTTTACACTCTCTTAGCGCACCTGGCCTTCCATCACACAAAATTAATTTCAAAAAACGGTGTCCCTATTACTACAGTGGCTAGAAGAAATAGTGTGTCCATTGAATACTCAATGCAGGCATGAGATTGTAATGATGACTGATGACACCGCCAGATGGCATGACAATCTAATGCGCCGACAATTACTCTATAATGCATGGGATTCAATGAAAGTTTAACAGCACGAACGCTTTAAAAATACTTGTTTAATAAAATAAAATAAGATTGTAAACTTAAAATAATATCCAGATAAACTAATTAAAAGAATTTCAAAGCAGTATTCGTTTTATTTATTATTTAATCGAATAGCCATTTTTCTCATTTCTTGGATGGTTTTCATTTGTTTTACAGTTTCATTATGTGTCTCTAAATAAAAAGTTAAAATATAATAATATAACTCTGCAGTAACAAATAGCATTATCAAGTTCTACGTTCTTACGCGCTTGCACTTTCTAGTAAAAACACTAAACGAAGAAAGAAGTGCAAAACGTGAGAAAAGTAAACTTTTAAAGCTCAGACTTACACAATAATATGTAATAAATTATAAATTATGAAATTTGTAAAATATAAAAAGAACATTTCAATTTAAAAACCATTATACTTTTCCATATAATTATCTTCTGCGCATAACTTTTTATAACAACAGCTATTCGATTAAATAATAAATAAAACGAATACGGCTTTGAAATTCATTTAATTAGTTTATCTGGATATTATTTCAAGTTTACAATCTTATTTTATTTTATTAATCAAGTATTTTTAAAGCGTTCGTGCAGTTAAAGTTTCATTGAATCCCATGCATTATAGAGTAATTGTCGGCGCATTAGATTGTCGTGCCATCTGGCGGTGTCATCAGTCATGATGACACGAAATCAGCAGCAATGGACACACTATTTCTTCTAGCCACTGTACTATTACTCTGTTGCAAAATTTAAGCCCGTCGAAATTGTGTTATGGTACGAGGCTCGTTATTTCTCTCCAACGTAACATCATAGAAGCGAAAATTTTGATGGGAAGTTGTGCAGGCGAGCGAGTTTTTATACGCAGAAACCCGCTTATTCTAACAATTTACCGTTTCGCTTTAAATGCCATGACGATAAACAAAGCACCTGGCCAGATGCTGCGTGTTGCAGGCGAGGAATTTAGTGTCAGTTGCCTGTCGCACGGCCAGCTCAATGTGGCTCTCTCCCGTGTTAGTGAAGCAAACAAGCTCTGTTCATGTCCCCAATCATACTACTTCAAACATTGTTTACAAAGGAACTTTATAATAAGTCAAAAATAAATTCCACGTGTACGAAGTCGCGGGCACAGCTAGTTTCTAATAAATTTAACAACGATTTTGTATTCAGTATAGCACATTCTGTATGAAACAGGGTTTTAAATGGTAAAAAAAATTCCATGCAACTTCCCCATTGGATGGATGTACACAGATATTAAATTTGATAGGAAGATTGTAGGATTGCGCGGACCTAGTAGAGGGCTATGTGGGTAGCATCCAGTTTTTATTTCTTGTTCGTGCATCGGCATCGATGAGTATTTGGATCAGGTACTCTCTTTCAAAGAATGTCTGGTTGTTGAGAGGACCGAATACGTTCTTTAAAAGAGAGTAACTGATCCAAATACTCATCGATGCCGATGCACGAACAAGAAATAAAAACTGGATGTTACCCACATAGCCCTCTACTAGGTCCGCGCAATCCTACAATCTTCCTATTGTGACGTTTCACGTGTTTTTTTTAGAGGATTTGAATATTAATAGCTTCATGTTAATGATAATTACTTTGATGGTCTTTCAAAGTGAGGGTTATCTGAGTTTATTTGATGTATTTGTGTTGTGTTTATGAGAGTTAGGCCATTAGAGTAACCCATAGTTGAATTAATGAACAATTATAATGTTAGAGAGGTAATTTTAGCAATGAGTTCTCATGTGGAAGGGATATTCAAACCAGAAAGAAATAGTAATCATTGTGTAGTCAAATGAGTTAGAGTAACATTGGTCTATGGAGTGAATGATGAGATTACATATTTTGATGAATAATGATCAATGAGATCAAGAGTAAAGGTGATTTTATTGAGTAAACAAGCAATTTTGACGTTATCACTTTCGTTTTGTGTTCTTTTTTGAGAATGAGAGTGAGGCCGGATGTTGGAAAAAGGATAAATAGAGGTGCTGAGAAAAAGGGGGGGGGGGTGAGTCGAATATCCCCGAGCTCCCAAGTCTATGGCTGAGCTCGCTTGGTTTAATGTATGTCTTGGGGAGGGAATCTTCCGAATCTGATGCTTTGACGATTGTATGCTTCAAGCGATTGGGGATCAGGTATTTTGTGAGGCAACCTTCTCCTTGCATCTTCATTAACTGGGGATGTCCCACCACTAATAAATTTTGGTAAAGCTGTGTGAAGGGTAGTGCCCTGCAAACCCATTCGGGACAAATTATTCCTTGCAAACTTTAAATTCAAAATTTAAGTAGAGCAGGTATCACATATAAATCTGATTAACTTTCATCAGATTCCGTATGTTACTTTTGGGTGTTTTCTTTTATTTTAAAATATCAAATGAGTATTGATGAAGTGAATTGAGTTCCCATTGGAAGATGATGATGATATGCAAATTCCCCCATTTATGTGAATAAGGTGGCAAGATAAACAAACCATGGAGATGAGAATAAGATATTCTATGATATGGAAATTAATGGCAATACCCTGAATAAAACCACATAGTCAACCAGAGAGGAGATTACTACAAGGATCAAATTTGATTGAAAAAGGCATCAGAGGATCCACAAGCTACGCATAGAATTTAGGAGATTGTACAGGTATCCGTTGAACTTTCTTTAGACACTTTGAGCAAATGAAAGACTCATAAGGCAATCGATCCAGGTTCCTGTATCAAAGAAAAGTGAAAAGCCTTAGCCTGGAATTTAGTGTGTTCTTCAAGAAGTGAAATCTAGTGTTGTGTTCGATATTGTGTGTGCCCTTGGATATAAATGTGTATATGTTTTTTAAAGTAATCAAGCGTAGTGTTACAAATATGGATATAGAGAATTTGGCTTAGTGGACAAGAACTGTAAGGTAATAAGTTTTCTTTCCAAGACCTGCTTTGTTTTTTTTTTTAATTATAGTATTAAGTGAAATCTATTGATAAGATTGGGTGAGAATTTACATAGACTTGTCACAGTAGCAAAATATTTGTGTAGTGTTAAGATTGATACATCATTTACATATTGTTGAGCTTTAAATTAGTAAGATAATTCTTTAGATTAAAAGTTAATCAGCAGCTGCATTTAGAATTTAGTCATATTTAATCCAGTTAAACATATATAGAATTTTAGAATTAAGATTTAGTATGTAAGTTCATTAGTATTTAGTCACTTCTTTGAAATTGATTTTGATTTTCTTGAAATAAAGATTTTTTTTTTTGATTTCAAAAACCTTGCCTATTTATTTCAATTAGAAGTAATTCATGCTCGAGTTAATTTTATTAAATTTAACGATCCCGATTCTCTGACCGTTGATTATATTGGAAGATTTCTATTTTGTTTCATGAGACTGAGCTAGTCTGTTCTTGGGAGGGGAAGTCATTATTATAGTCAATCGGTAGAGGTCACACTATCAAATTTAATATGTGTACATCCATCCAATTGTTATACGAATATTATATCAATGTATCCTACTGGTTTCTGTACCCCACGCATCCTGTATAAATACCTGGCCACGGCCCAGAGAGGGGGAGAGGACAGACACGAAGGACACACGGATCAGGACGGACTAGCTCTTCAAGGTATCACCTCTACTCCCTTTATAGGTATCATTTCATTACTCTTATTTCACGGTGCGCCCTTTTCAGGGCATTTTTCACCTTCTGGTACGTCTTATGTACTGGTCCCTGGCATTGGAATTAATATTCCCGTAAACCAGTACAAGACGCTCATTATCCTTCTGGGTCCCTGGCATTGGGATTAATTTCCTCGCAAACCTAACTAAAGACATCTTTTCATATCATCTATTATTATTCTAATCATTCATGAGTGGGTCCCTGGCGTAGAATTAATTTTCTCGCAAACCTGACTTGTTCTTTTTTAAAGCTAGGTGCCTTCTTAGGACGGCTTCTTTAGCTCACACCTAGCTACGAGGTTATTCTCTTCCCCCCCCCCCCCCCGTGGTTTTATACAACTATATTTTAAGAATACGATGGCTTCGTCCAAAGTAGCAAAGCTGAAGTTGGCAACGGTGCCTTTGCTGGCACCTGACGGTAAAAGTGTGTCCTGCGAAAGGGCCTACAGGGATGCTTGTTTGGATCCTAGGTTTGCTGCATTTGACCTAGTATTTAATGAAATGCTGGAATCTCTCAGGAATGACATAAACACCAAGTACAATGCACTGGAGGGGAAGGTCGATTCCTTACGAATAAGTTTTGATGAAAAATTCAATGGAATCAACACGGAAATTCAAAATTCTCGAACAGACGTCATCAACAAGATAAATGATTTTAGAACTGCTTTTAAAAAATGTTCCGGGACTCCAAAGGCGGGAAACTCCAAGGAAGAAAATAAGGGAAGAGAAAATTTTCAACCTATCTCCATTGATAACAAAGTGCATGGGCTGGAGTCCATGGAAACAAGTGATGAACATGACTGTTCGGCAAACGGTGGCAACAAAATAAGCCATTCCGACAGAAGTGATGGAGGCCAGTTGTTCGTAACAAAAAATCCAGAAGGGGGACGAGGACAGAAAATTCCCAGATTAAGATAAGTGAAAAGAAAGCTATTTATATTCCCCCTATTATCGTTAGACATCACGGAAAACCGATTAAGGAAGTCTAAATGAGATTAAAAATAACGTAATGTTAGATAAGATTACTGCACATACCGGACGCACAAGATAAAATGCCATGATGAGGAAACGCACAAAGCCCTCATGTCAGGAATCAGAATGAATGGTGTGCTTAAAATACAGCATCACCAGCTCAAGTCTGAGAAGCTATTAAAATACGTTATCCGTAATGTGGATACAACCTATGACATGGAAGATTTTCGCGCAGACCTTAGAAACGCTAACTACTTCCCCGATAAGGCAGTTAGACGTAAAAAAGCAAATGGTGCAGTTGAGATGCCAATGGTCCTAGTCCTCCTACAAAATACTGAGCACAATAAATCTTTCCTAAACTTAAAGCGTATTGGTTCACTTGCTGTAACAGTTGAATTGTTTAGGGGCAACAAGAAGCCTTTACAATGTCACAATTGCTTACGTTTTGGGCACGTGTCCCAGGGCTGCACAGAATCACCACGTTGCAACAAGTGTGCGGGCGACCACCAGTCAAGGGACTGCACCAATAGAAAAGGTAAAGACCCTCCTAAATATATTCGATGCGAAGGCCAGCACACATCGAGTTATACTAAGTGTCCCAAATACCCACAAGTTAAAAGGAATAGAACTTCCAAAGTAGCTGAAGGAAGAACTTTTGCTGCGGTTGCTTCTGCTTCTATTGGTAAGGGAGTCGCTGACCACAACGAATTAGTTAAAATTCAAAGGTATCTGGGCATCCTAATGAATATATTAAAAGATAGTGGCAAAGTGTTGCCACAGACCACTCAAACAGAGACAAGACAATAATCATTGATAGACATCCCTACAAAGTTATAAATCAAGGTAAGCTACGTTGCACTATATGGAACGCGAGGGGCATCCCTCGCAAGTGTCATGAGTTCTACGATTTCCTCACAAGCTGGAACATCGATGTTGCCTTCTTGTGCGAAACCCATCTCAAGCAGAGTAAGGCTTTCAATCTACCAGGGTACTAAGTTTACTGAAAAGATAGGCCCCCTAAAAAAGTTACAGATCCAGCCTCTGGTGGGGTAGCTATTGTTGTCAAAAAAGGTATAACTCACACTAAGATTGTCACACCTAACCTTGTCAATATGGAAGCAGTTTCCATTGTCATCAAAGATGCTGATGTTAGAGAGGTCAAGTTTACTTCCCTATACAATCCACCCAGGCCCTCACGATTTAGATGAACGACTGTCTGGGCCCACTCCAGTCGTTATGGCGGGTGATTTGAATGCGAAACACCCACACTGGAACTCCAGATGCACTAATCAAAGTGGCTTGGTACTTTATAGGTACATGGTACATCAGATCGACATTTCCGTTATTGGCCCTCGTGAAGATACATACTACTGTGACCACTCACCCGCTAGTGACGTACTCGGCATTGCTGTTCTCAAGGGGTTTTTCAAACCCTACAATATTTTTACAGTAAATGCCTTATCATCTGATCACCTACCAGTTGCACTAAATTTTGAGGGGATAAATATCGACCTGAGAATGAATCTTCGTTATAAACAGGACTGGAAATTTTTTAGAGAACTTATGAACGACAGTAACATTCCCTATCAGGATCCCGTCACCAGCAGTGACATTAACGAAAATATCAAGAAAGTCACTCACTCCATCAAGATGGCTACAATTGTAAGTGCTACTCCAGTGAATTGCAAGCGGCCAGACCATCTGGAACTTCCTCCCTCCATCAGGCAACTCATCCACGAAAAAATCACCTTCAGAAGACTTTGGCAGCATACTAGGTTTCTTCACTTCAAGACGAAGTACAACAGGCTATCCCACAAGGTAAGTGAGCAGATTAAGGATTTAAGGAATCAAAGATGGAATGACAAAGTTAAAAGTCTGTCCGTCCAGGACAAATCCTCTCTGGAGTATAGTCAGGGCCCTTAAAAGCAACAAGACTATTGTTCTCCCTCCTTTGCTTACAGAGGGTGGCGATTTCGTTAGCAATGACCAGGACAAAGCACAAATTATCACCGATTCACTGAAGAGCCAATTCTCTACGCCCAAGGATGATCTGGTCAATATTACTCGTGAGGTCAAAGACGTGTGTGATAGGTATGGCCACACACAGAAGGCTCTTGGCTCTCCCAATGTCGTTGGCACCTCTGAGATATTGGACATCATTGAGCACCTGAAAAGCAAAAAGGCAGCCGGCATCGACACCATTACCAACAGTGCTCTCAAGAATTTGCCTCCCAGTGTTATCTGCATCATCACTAAGGTCATGAATGACTGCTGGTTTAGCGGCCATTTTCCTTGTGCCTGGAAGGACTCAGTCATCATCACCATTCCTAAACCTGGACTGGATCCTGCTCTTCCCACAAGCTATAGGCCCATTAGCCTGTTGCCCATGCTTTCCAAGGTCTTTGAGCGCACTATACTCAAGAGGTTCAACGAGTACTGCGAGGCAAACAACCTCATTCGTAGTGAGCAATTTGGCTTCCGTCCAGGTCACTCTTATCAGCTTCAGTTATGGAGGCTCGTTGCTGATTTGAACGGTCCTCTCAACCTCTCTATGTTTGGTGGTCTCGTTTTCCTCGATGCCCAAAACGCCTTTGACCAAGTCTGGCATGATAGGCTCATTTATAAAATGATTACATACGGGTTCCCTGACGATCTAATTGCTCTGGTTCGCTCTTCCTGTCAAAGAGGACTTTTCGTGTTAGGGTTGGGGACTGCTTGTCTGAACCCTGCGATGTTAATGCTGGTGTACCCCAAGGCTCTGTCTTGGGGCCAGCCTTATTCGTCTTCTTTATCCATGACTTTCCCAAGTTTGCAAAGTGTAATCTTTACTTATTTGCTGACTACGGGTCCGTCATGACCTGGGCACGAAACCCAGCACATGTCACCACTCGATTTCAAAAAGCTTTACATCAGTGCGAGAGCTGGTTCACTAAGTGGCGATTGAAGCTGAATGTCAAAAAGTGCAAGGTCATGTTTATCACTCGCAAATGCAAAAACCCTCCAAAGCCGCTCTTCTTATTTGGCAAGAAACTTGAGTGGGTAAAAAGCTACAAATATCTTGGAGTTATGATCGACTCCAAACTAAATTGGAACGACCAACTCCAATACACACTCAACAAAGCACAGAAAGCGAGGTTCAGTTTGATTGCACTTCTGGGGCGAAACAGCGCTCTTGGTGTGGATAACAAACTCTTGATATACAAGATTGTGATTCGTACTATTTTACTTTATGGAATGCCTGCTTGGGCTTCTATTTGCAAATCTAGGTGGAAGGATCTCCAGACCTTCCAAAATGTTGCTCTCTGGTCCATTGCCCAACTTGACAGAAGAGATGCCAACAACCACTCTATCTATGACGATTTGGGGATGACCCACATAGGCACCTTTGTCCAGACTCTTATGAAGAACATGCTACCCAAGATGGAGAATCATGAAAACACCCTGGTTTCTGGTATCCTGGACCACCCACTCGTTGTTCAGGGTCCCCTCAGGTTTCGAAGACCCCGCCATATCATGGATGTCTGCTTTGATGACGTTAACAAGGCTGTCTTCCCCAACTATTGGATCTTTTAGATCCTACTGATTTTTGGGGATTCTATTCGTCAATCTACAGTCTGACTCTCGTCCTTTCTTGGGACTTATTCTCTGGAGGACTAAAGAGGTTCATCAGACTTCTCTCCCAGTTCAGTGTACCTCCTCTGGTTTACTCTTTGGGCGAGCGTACAAAGTGAGCTTGGCTCCTGGACCACTCGCGTCTTTTTTTTTTCACTACACTGTTCGATTGTCGATAGTTTAACTTCTTGTAGATGTATAGCCTCTTATGATGGCGTAATGCCGAAACGCATAAGGCACAATAAACTTACACTACTGTATCATTTTTTTGACCATGTTTCCTTATTTAACTGGTTTCAGATAAGCATTAAATCTTCAGTAATAAAAAATCATTTTCTTCTATGTCATTGTATAAGCATAAGGAAGATTCACTACTTCCCTTCTATGATTATGGCAGAGGTCTCACTGGTAATTTCGTTGGAGCTGCTGCATATAGAAAATAGGACTGCTTTGAGAAGTTCAACCCAGTGAAATTTATCATTATTACATAATAATCTTAAGGTTTCCCCATTACTTTTATTCAATTTTTCAACAAAACTGTTGGATGTTGGTGGACAATAAGCAGTTGTGAAATGATGGTTTATGCCTAAATCTCTATTAACTAGACGCATCAGCTCCGACATAAAGTTGGCTCCCCTGTCACTGATTAATTCTCTAGGAATACCGTATCTACATATCTTTTCAGACGGGGCTCTAGCGATCGTATCGGATGATTGGTCGGGTGTAGCCTTGGCTTCAAGGTATCGAGTAAAGACGTCAATAAAGATCACAATGTACTTATTTCCTTGTTCTGTCCTTGATAAAGAATCGATCACGTCAACAGTAACTTTCTGGAAGGGATAGGCTGCCTTGAGACCTTCCTGAAATGGTGCTTTACCTTTGTGCAGTTTGCATCTTTGACATGTAGTACAATTCTTAATGTACTCATACATCATGGGCCAGTAATATTCTGAATTAATCATTTCCCAATTTTTGTGTGTACCTTTATGACCAGAAAGACGAGAACTGTGTGCCATTTCAATTAGTTTAAGGCGGATATCTTTCCCAACCCATAATTTCAGCTTCCTACCACATCTAGATTTTCCGCTTAGTGGTTTCCCGTCATGTTTTGTGTGACTAGCGGGCTAAAAGCAATGGCGCATCAACTGATGTCCACTCCAAACTTGAGGTGCGAGCAGCAATCCGATTTCTATGGGCCAAACGGGTGAATTGCACGGACATTCATCGTGAAATCACTGCTGTATATGGAGAGCGTGCAATTTCCTGGCAAGGAATTGTAAAGTGGTGTCAACAATTTGAAGCAGGACGCAAAGATATCACAGACGAAGATCGCGTAGGCAGGCCCGCAATGTCCCGTACCATTGCAAATGTTGACCGTGTGGAAGCTCAAAACGGAACTCGGTGTACAACGATTTCGAAACAATGAGGAGGTGAAAGCGGCTGCCACTGTGTGGTTATAAAACGCTGGAGGAGATTCTATGCATCCGGAATCGAAAAGTTGGTTGATCGTTCAGATAAATGTTTAGGGTCTCTTGGGGACTATGTGGAAAAGTGAACCTACATTGTATGCTACTATAGCCGTGTTGCTTTTGTATAGGTGGTGTAATAAATGGCCATACTGTGGAAGCGCAACTTACTTTTGATCTCCCCTTGTATTAATGTCACAGGTTTGTGAACCTGATAGGAAATCAGCCACACTATTCTCCCTTCCTTTAATGTGTTCTATTAAATTGTATTCTTCTATTTCTATAGACCATCTCAATAATCGTTGGTTGGTTCCTTTCATTGTTTTTATAAAGGACAAAAGCTTGTGATTCTAACAGGAAAGCCTAAAATAATATTTCGAAAGTGTCTGTAGCTAAAATGATAGCCAAGGCCTCCTTCTCAATCGTACTGTAATTGAGTTGACTTCCCTTTAACTTGGCACTGAAAAAAGCCACTGGTTTAAGACACCTATCATATTTTTGGTGAAGGGCCGCTCCTATTGCCCCAAATGAGGCATCTGTGTGTAAAAAGAATTCTCTATTATAATCAGGTGGTACCAGAATAGGATATTACTCAGGGATTTCTTTAATAATTGGAATGCCTCGTCGCATTCTGTAGTCCATTCAAACTGCACATTTTTTTCTGTTAAATTTGTAATAGGTAGCAAATGATCCAAAAGGTTTTCTAGAAATGGCTTATAAAAATTTATTATCTGAATGAGGGAACGTGTTTCTTTGACATTACGAGGTGGAGTTAGATTGATGATATCAGTGACATTAGTTGGGTCTGGTTGAATGCCTGACTTAGAAATTTGGTGTCCAAGATATTTGACTTGGTCTACACAGAAGTGACACTTGGATGGTTTAATTATTAAACCATGGTCACAAAAGATCTTAAGAACTGATTTTAAAAGGGATGTAATCTTCAAAAGTCTTGGAATATATGAGAACATCATGTTGAAAGACAAAGATGCCTTCGTCAAGATGTTCATGTAAAAGCTTGGAAAAGATGAGTAGAATTTTTTCCTCCTTGAGGCATTCTAGTCAGCTGATATTTACGCCAAAGGGTAGTAAAGCAAAGCATTTTCTTAAGTGAGAAGCCATGGGAATTTGATAATACTCACTATGTAAATCAAGTACAGAGAAATACCTCTGATCATGAACCTGCTGGAGAATCTCCTGAATCTTAGGCATGGGAAGGTCTATAGCCACTGTTACATCGTTGACCTTCCGTAAGTCAAGTGTTTTACGAATATCTCCATTTTCTTTGTTAACTACACGGAGAGAGAGTTCCATCTCGAAGTAGTCGGTTCAATAATTCCAGCCTGAAGATACTCAAAGATATACTTCTTAAGCTTTGGAAGGAACGCTAGAAAAATAGGATATTGTCTTATAAAGACAGGTTTAGTTTTATCAACCACAAAGTCCACCTCTTAATTTTAACACCATTCACTTCCTTAATATCCTGACCTATACAGGCAGAAAAGGCTGACAAAGTATTCAAAATACGTTCCCTTTGTTCATTAGTTAAATTAATTAACTCAAAGTTATGCTCCAAACGGATCTCCCTCCATTCTAAAGCTAGATCTCCGATTACGTTTCCTCCAATTATTCCATTATAATCGCGATCTTGAAGATCCATGACAAGAAAATTTTTATCTCCTAGGGGTCCTACCTCCGTTTCAATTTTAGTTATAATTGCTTTATCAATAAAAGATGTGTGGCCATCAACTCCTTTTATTAAAGATGAATAAGTGAAAGGTCTTAAGAGGATTTTTTTTTTCATGCCAAACCTCAGATGTTGATATTATTGATTAAAAATTGGAAAGAAAATTCCACAGCCTGGGATCGAACCAGGAACCTTCTGCTCACCGTGCAGATGCACGAACCAATTGCGCCACCGTGGACATGGAAGCATTACGTTATCTACATGTCCTTAGGGCTGGTTGGAGCAGTACCCAGTTCGCGGGCTGGGACTATCTTTCCTACTGGCGTATAATTGTTAAAGATTAATAAGTGATAGATCTTAAGAGGATTTTTTTTTTCCACGTTGATATTATTGATGAAAAATAGGAAAGAAAAAAACTTTTGATGAAAAATAGGAAAGAAAAAAAAATCAAAAATTTTTTTCTTTCCTATTTTTCATCAATAATATCCTTTTATTAGCACATTGTCATGGACCCAAGTGACCTTATTTTGTAATGATTCAGCAGCTGCTCTGTCAATAACTGATATTTCTGATCCTGTGTCCAATAAAAATTTAAAATCTGAATTTCCAATTTTTATATTAGGTTTGTGAAGGCCCTTATCATCCTTTTCTGTCTTAACCAGATTTTTGTAAATTTTACCTGACTGCTGTGACTGATTTCCACGACATCCAGCACTAATTTTAAGGTTTCTTTGTCCAAAAACGGGCAACGTGCCCCTTGTCATTACAGCTGAAACAGATTATATCCCTATTAGTTCTGTTTCTATTTCTAAATTTACCTAACTCTTTCCCAATCTCTGCTAGTTGGCCTGACATTTCCTGAATGAGTTGATCCGGATGTTTAGCATTTTCTCTCTCTTGTAATTGGGAAGAGAGTTCTTTAACTTCAACTCTCATTTTTTCTAGTTCTTTAAGAGAATCTTCCATACATTCAGCCACATTACATGTTAGACCAGTTGAACCTAGACGTAAATCTTCAGATTTATTAGCAATTTTAATGGCCTCCTTAAATGTCTGAGGCTGGCCTTGTGCAAGAAACACTCTATGGTTTGGAATTACTGTTTCTAAAAAACGTTCCAGGATCAATTCTTCATATTTATCAGACCAACTAAGCATTTTGATAACCAGGTTTTTCCATAATATCTCCAATCTGCTGGCATAACTCCAATACTTGTTGAGCATTTATAAATTCTCCTAGAGTGTCATGCTTAAATTTTTTAGTGCTCATGATCATTTTAATAGATTCGCAAAATAGTTTATAATCTTTTAGCACATAAAGCCGGTGCTTGTATAGTCTCTTTGCAGCCACTCCCTTCAGTTTTTCCCATACAACACAAATTTTTACCCAATCATTCTGCCTAGCCATATCCGCCACATCCTCTACATTCGCTAGAAAAGCCTCAATATCCAAATGTCCCTCCTCCACTGAGAAGGTTGGAATCATATGCAAGTACCCAGCTACATTCTGGGACTCTAAGCCTCCTTCAATAGCAGGGCTTCCTTCCATGTTGGCACTTTCCTCTAAGGAAAAGAAATCCTCTAAGCCAGAGATCCTCTCCCTCCTTGGGCTTCCCTTCTCCTTCCATAATAATGTAAATTACTGCTTTTTGGAAATAGCCTCCACCCACTTTTGTCCCTGTTCGGGCGCCATTGTGGTAAAATA